>JAJOOE010060520.1:0-15728 GCA_036250405.1 Solanum raphanifolium | reverse complement strand
GTGAGGGTAGGGACAAAATAAATTAATTTTTCAACAAAAAAGTAATTGTAGTTTGAAGTTGGAAGAGAGTTTTGGAAAATGCTTTCCTTAAGTTTTGAAGGAAAGTCATTTTCCTTAAATTTGAGAAAACTGAGTTGATTTGGAAAACATTTTCCAAAACATTTAACCCAACCAAACATGAGAAAATTGAAAAACATTTTCTGGAAAATGTTTTCCTTCATACCAAACACACCCTTAGTCATGCCTCTTTACATCATTGTTTTGCTGTTCTCTTGGGTAGAGTTGCCTAGGAGTGTCAACTAGAGTTAGTTGATGTGTGGGTGCAGTAGAGTTGCTGCTTGTTTATGCTCCAATCCTTGAGATCTGAGTTGGTGGCTAGAGTTAGCCTTGTTGGGTTCTTGAATTCTAGATCAACTAGAGTTAGTTGGTTTAGTGGACAATAGAGTTATTGATTAGTATCCTTTGTAGTAGAGTTGCTATAGTAAGGGGGAAGGGATTAAGAGTTTTTTTTTTTTTTGAAGCAAATTTATACCACTAGAAAGTGGTCTAGTGGGTTTTTTTTATTAATAATAAACATTAAAAAATTCTCAATATGAATAAGTACAAGCAAGGGAGGCTAGGTCTTTACCTTACCAATCCTAATGAGATACATATCCTCTACGGAAGAGATTAAGAGTTCAATTCCTAGGTTACAAGAAGTTGTAATCTAAAGCTTTGCTTCGTTTCGAGTGAAATGGAGTTTGGGTTGAAATCATGTGAGTAGAGGTCGTGGGTTTCACCTCTCTTGAGCAAGGAGGTTTCCACTCATTCATTCTAACATGCTTCAATGTTTTTTTTTCTTACTATTTATAATTATGGCGTTCGCGACAGCTTGTACGCGCCTTGCCTAATTCCACAAGGGTGTACATGTTAACTCCACCAGCACAAGTATCAGGTAACTTTTGGTACCTTGGATGGATGAGAAATAATTGTCACCTAGTAATTTTACCTCCACTCAGCTGACATTCGAACGTGAGACACTTATTAATTCTGCATCTAACTTGGGTGTTAGGTTCTTGATTTATTTATTTA
Organism: Solanum raphanifolium; assembly: GCA_036250405.1. Taxonomy (NCBI): domain Eukaryota; kingdom Viridiplantae; phylum Streptophyta; class Magnoliopsida; order Solanales; family Solanaceae; genus Solanum; species Solanum raphanifolium. The sequence goes on along the minus strand of JAJOOE010060520.1, from coordinate 14,657 downwards.
TGCACCCAACAAGCTACTTCTTGTCTAAAGAAGGTTGCTCCGGAAGCCTAATATCTTTATATAAAGCATTTTCAGGTCCAATATATTGCTGGAGATGCAAAAAAAGTGATAGTTTATGATGTTTCATGAAGAGTTTGTTACCCTATGATTAAAGAAGTGACTTTTCTTCCTTTAAGACTACCAAATTTTGTTTACATTTCTCAATGGTATGCAAATTTAGATACTTTCTTTACAAATGTTAAAACTACATCAAAACAAAAATTCATGGTTATTCATTGGGAAAATAACCTTATTAGATATACATTCATACCATATATACTAATTCTACATATACTTTTAAATAATTATGTATTTTACCACTAATTAAGAATTTTCTACTATATATTGAGGAAGATACACCTACATATATATGTTTTTTTTTATCAGATACAATAAAATAGGGAGAGAAGTGAGCGAGAGGGGGAGGGAGGCGAGCAAGATTGGCATGTATTCCATATATATACAAATCACACTAGATACACACTAGATAAAAGTATTTTATGTATCTGGTGTGATTGTCATGTATATTAGATATCATATACATAGGAGAATGGCGAGTGAGATGGCATAACGGCGAACGAGATTTGTTATGTATCCCTAATATATACGATTCCATTTTAATACAGTCACAAATTACACCTAATTTTAACCTCATGTATGCCGTGAAACATGTATTTGAACACACCAAAATCTAGTAAAATTCGTAATATTGAAAACTAGAGTATAACTAAGTAATTAGCTCCTAAATTAGTGGGATTTCTATAAGTTTCCTTTTTTTCATTTTGTAGAGGTGTGTGGAACTTTAGAGATGATGTTAACTATTGGGTTGTTGGGCTAAAAACAGCTTAATATTTGTAAGGATTAGCCCAACAAGGGTCTAAAGTAGATATTTCGATCGATAATTATTATCATTGCAAAGTATTGCAAGTCCAAATTGATGAATAATGACTATTTTAACGGATATTTGTTTTCCCTAAAAAGCATAAACAAAAATGAAATTGTTTTCAAATTATAGATATGAAAGAATATCCTTCACTTTCAAGTGGTGAAAGTTGAACTTTGTGTGAAAAAAAATAAAATTTCTTGAGTAGTATCTTCATTTATTTCGTCACCAATATAGTTTATAATTGTACACCGTCAACTGAATTGATTTGACCTTTTCTCACTTGGTTAAAATTCATTTTTTATGTATCATCATAAATTACCTAATTTGTTTTCTTCACATTATTTTGACAATAAAATTCAATGTAACCAAGCAATGTTTTCAACGACTTCAATTACGCAAGATTATTAAATATTCAACTCGGGTATTTTCTTGTGTTTGATATTTCAGCAACATACTATTTACATTTAAATACTTATTTGATGAATTTTTGCAACAATTTAAATAATTATTCGCTATTAATGTAATATTTTTTGAAATGTCAAAAGACATGCATATTTTATATAGTAAAAGAATTTCATATTTCAATTATTCACTCTTTAGCTTTAATTTAACACACATTTTACAAATTTACTTTTCCCTTTCTTTTTATTAACTTTTTCTTTTGCTATCTTTATAAAATGACGTTTATAAACTTTTGGTGGGGTGTAATATAAAGAAAAGTTGTGTGTAGGGCTATTAAGATAGCCGCAACAAAGACTTTTTTGTGACATCTTTATCTATAATAATGTAACAATAAAATAGACGAGTTATTACAAGTGATAGGACTTGATGCATGTGTTATTACAAGTGGTGGAACTAATTAATGTTGTAGCTTGCATTTGAATATTTATATGCATTAACTTGAGAATCTGAGCTATTGATAACCTTGATGCATTCTTTTAATAAAAATTATTAATAACATCAATATGAGGTATTGTTGAAACAAACTATCTTTTTTTTTTGGGAAAAGGCATAAATTGCCCCCTAAACTTGTCTCGAAAAGTCAGTTACACGCTTAAATTATTGTGACGACCTATTACACACCTTTACTATTTGAAAATGAATTTAATACCACCCTGAGACGTGTAACACTACTCTCACAGCATGTAGTGTATTACACGCGCTGCCACGTCATCACCACGTCAAATTTTATAATTTCTTATATTCTTTTTGTTTTCTTTTATTTATTAATTAACTTTCTTTTTGTTAACTCTATTTTACACTAATTAATCTCTAATTAATAATTAAAATTTCTAATAGTTATATCTTCTTTATCACTAAATCCCACCCACTTTATCTCTAATCTCATCGGAGAAATCATTCATTTGAATTTATACAAGAATTTTCTTTGTCTTCTCCGGCGAAGAACAACCAACCCATCACCACCATAAGTCCACCTCCACAACCCCATTTGTTCTTCTTTTTCGACGAACCATCAGCCACCAAACAACCACCACAAAACAGCCACTCAAAATCCAAATCAATCACCAACAAACACCAAACCAGAGACCAAACTAAACTCACGTCATTGTGAATCTTTGAGGTTGTGATGAAAAATAAAAAGTTGTGATGAAAATTAAAGAATGAAGAAGAAGAGGGTAATGGATGGGGATAGAAGATTTTGATTTTTTAATTCTTTTCCTAAAGGGTAATGGGAAGGGAAGGAAGATTTTGACTTTTAATTTTATTTTTTTAACTTTAATTTTTTCTGACGCGCCAGTTTTTTATTTTTTTGCCACGTCAGTTTTAGGGAGTAAATAAATTCACTTTTAAGTAGTAAAGGTGTGTAATAGATCGTCAGGATAGTCTAAGTGTGTAACTGACTTTTCGAGACAAGTTCAAGGGGGAATCTATGCCTTTTCCCTTCTTCTTTTTTCTGAGAAAATAACCAAAAGTCCCTCCAATCTATATTTAGATTTTCAACTACACACTTTAACTTCACGGGAGTCCTATCACTCTCCTGAAGTGTATAAAACTAAAATTATTACCTCTCTGAATGCTTAGCTGGCAAAGAAAGTGTGTTTCACTCTCTCAGCACAAAAATCAAATATTGAAATTTTTATGTTTAATATCTCTTTTATAAATATATGTATTTTTATTTATTTTTCAAATTTATTGTCTTTCTTCTCCATAGTAACAAAGACCAAATTCCTATACCGAGTTCCCCATTGTTGATTTGACACAAACTTATAAACTCTCATGTAAAAAACTTAGAAAAAAGAATCAGTTCAATTAAAAATAAAATGACATGTTTTTCAATCATCCAAAAATGAAATCTGGATAAGATTTGAAATTTTTTTTGGGTTTTTTGAACTCCCTAATGAGAATGTCTTTTTCCTTTTTATTGTAGATCCTTTAATTATCAATCTCAAAATTCAATTAATCAATGAAAGGATTCAATCTCAATTGACCTCCATTAATGGCATTGCTAGTGCTTTCGTTTGTTCTCCCTCTTTTGCTGCTCGACCATCAGCCACCATTGTCGCTGCCTCCGGTGAAACCCAAACCACCAACAAAATCCCGTTCTCCTCTTCCCCTCTCCTCTTATCTCTCTCCCGTTCCGAGACAACCACCATGAAGACCTACCTCTGTTCTCACAACAATGTCGACTACAACAACAACAATAAAACCTTGCGGCTGCACTGCTCCAACCAGCGTGCTCCGGCGAAGCATGCAAAACTTCGATGTAGCAGCGATATGCATAGATCCTTTTAGATTATTTTTCAATGTTCTCCGACAAGTAAAACTCGAATATCGCTTGACAAGCTCACGCTATCAATAGTCATCTTTGTTCCTCACAATTCCATAGAAATTTGAAAGAATTGAGGGGAGAAGTTACTTTAGAGATTTGAAGAAATTGGGAGAGTATATGAAAAAGTGGAGAGGAATTATAAAAAGATTGAAAAAAATAATAAGTTGATTGAATTTTCACCTGTAAAACGCGTGAAGTTCACAGGCCAACACAGATCTGGTTGTGGCTTTTTATGGCTGTAATTATTACAGTTTTAAATAATTCAGGTGGGTGATAGGACTCCTGTAAAATTGAAGTGTGTAATTGAAAATCCAGATATAGATTAGGGGGGCTTTTGACCATTTTCTCTTTTTTTTTTATTAAAAAATTGAATTTTTCAACAAACACAGGTGAATTCCTTACATATGTTTTACAGGAGAAGAAAAAATGTGGGAGAAAAATGTAAAGTGAATTTTGATTGTGCAGAGAAAGCAATCAAAAACACTTTAAAAATAAATTAATCAAACACACATTGTTGTTTTCAAAAGTCTATTCAGAAAAGTTATTTTTTTTAAAAATGCTTCCAGAACTTAGAAATTTTTAGTAGCTATGCTAAATAGGCTCTGATACTCGTATAGACTTTTTTTTCCTCTAAGAATTCAAATTGATAAAATAATTATTTCTTAGTTGACAATTGTTATATTAAATTGTCTTCATGCACATTGGAAGAATATAGAATTTTTTTTTGTCAAAGTCTATACACCAATTATCACTCTTATAGACTATTCTTCTTTCTCCTCTAAAATGAGAAGAAGAAGAGGTTGTTCAGTGCATAAAACATCTCACATTAGCAGCGTCTGGTCATACAAAAACACTTTCTAAATGATATCCGGCTTTTACTATTTCCGTAATAGTCTACAAATATTTTACAATAGAATTTCACCAGAAAATGTGAATACGTTATTGGCAACTCAAAATTTGATTGAAAGTGACTAGATGAGCTTCTCAGAAATGATTACTCCAAAAACAAAAACAGTTGTAGATTTTTTTTTTTGCTTAATTTGTGTTTCATAATGTACCTCATCAAAATTACATTTAATCTATCACATCAATTGGTGATTCACAATTTTTGTTTATTTGGATATAATGAATTAGTCCCATCAAAATTCAAAAATTTAAAGTGATTATTGAATGGATTACTTTTTTTTTTAATCTTTAAGTCAAGGTCTATACACCAGTTAACACTCTTATCTTAGCCCTAAGTATGGAGAAAATCTTGTTGGAAATGTCACCTCCAGAATGTACCATGTAGTGTCCAATCCAGATTAGTAAAGGGTCCAATGCGGGCATCGAACATCGAGTGAAAAACAAAACAAAACTCTAATCCTAACTAAAATAAACTTCTTTTTGAATCTTTAACTTAAATTTTCTTGTCAAGGCCCATACATCACCTTATACTCTTATACACTTTTTTTTAATCTAAAAATTTAAATTGATTAAATATTTCTACATAGTATCATTAGTATTTTAATAAATATTTGAATTGAGAATGATATATTTGTTGAAACAAACTATCATTCTTTAATTAAAAATTGAATTTTTCAACAAGCACGGGTGAATTTCTTACATGTATATTTTTTGGAGATAAAATGTGGGAGAAAAATGTAAAGTGATTCTTGATTGTGCTGAGAAAGCAATTATAAAACACTTTTCAAATAAATTAGCTAAACACAATTAATTTATTTTTCCAAAAGCTTTTTCTGAAAAGTTATTTTTAAAAAAATGCTTTCAGAAATTAGCAATTTTTAATAGAAATGTTAAACAAACTCTGATACTCTTATATATACTCTTTGTTTTCCTCTAAGAACTCAAATTGGTAAAATAATTATTTCTTAGTTGAATATTGTTATACTAAATAGTCTTCATGCACATTGGATGATTATAGATTTTTTTTTGTCAAAATCTATACACCAATTATCACTCTTATGGATTTTTGTTCTTTCTCCTCTAAAAAAAGAAGAGGTTGTCCGATGCATAAAACATCTCATGTTAGTAGTGTCCGAGTGACCTAAGGGGTCATACAAATACACTTTCTAAATGATCCGGCTTTTACTATTTTCATAATAGTCTAAAAAAGATTTTAAAATAGAATTTCACCAGAGAATGTGAATACATAATTGACAACTCAAAATTTGATTGAAAGTAACTAGATGAGCTTTTTGGAAATGATTACTCCAAAACAACAAGTGTAGAATTTTCTTTGCTTAATTTGTGGTTCACAATATACCTCATCAAAATTGCATTCAGTCTATCACATCAATTGGTGATTCACAATATTTGTTATCTGAATTTAAAGAATCAGTCCCACAAAAATTTTAAGTAATTTTTTACTGGATTTCTTTTTATCTTTAAGTCAAGGTCTATACACCACTTAGCACTCTTATCTTAGCCTGAGAATGAATTTTTTTTATTAGAAACGTCACCCCCATAATGGACCTTGTAGTGTCCAATCCAGATAAGTAGGGGGTCCAATGCAGGCATCGAACACCGAGTGAAAAAATAAAACAAAACACTTATCCTAACTAAAAAGCTTTTTTTGAATTTTTTAGGGATAAGGCACAAGTACCCTCCCCCCCCACCCCCCACCCCCACTAGACTATGATCCGAAATCCCAGAGACACATCTTAACTAAACTAAGGTCCTATTACCCTCCTAACCCAAGTTTTTGTAATTTTGTATATCTTTTTAGCTTACGTGACATCAAAACATCTCCCACACGCCTCAACTATGTGGAGTCACGGAGAGTGGTAAGCCAAAAGGTGTATGAAATTACTAAAAAAATGAGTTTATGGAGATAATAGGATCTTAGTTTAGTTAAGGTGTGTCTCTGAAATTTTGGTCATAGTCTAGGGGGTAATTGTGTCTTATCCCAATTATTTACTTAAGTTTTCTTGTCAAGGCCCATACATCACCTTAGACTCTTATAGATTTTCCTTTTTTTTTTCTCTAAAAATTTAAATTGATTAAATACTTATTTCCTACTTGACTATATACAGATAAATTAGAGTTAATCTTCACGATGCATTATACTATGCTATGTAGTATTGTGTAAAACTTTGGTACGTAATAATACTAATAATGTGTAATAATTGGGTGACGATCACTACTTCTAGAGACTTGGCATTGTTATGTTTTCGTCTACTAAGGTGTCAAACAAATGTATTACAAAGTGACATGATGTTTCTGTTGTAGCTTTTATTTAAACTTCTCTTTGCAATGACTCGTGCATTGACTTGGGAATATATAAATCCATTATAATTTTATTAGAATATAAGCTTGATCATCATCAAGTTAATATTCTATCAGGTGTAAAAAACAAATAACACTCGTATTCTAACCAATCAAAAAAAAGGATTTTGACTAGCTAGTAACTTTAATTGAGCTTGATATTTTTTATCCTAGCAAACAAAAAAATGGAATTTTTTTTTGAAATGTTGTTGTCAAGGTCTATACACCAAAAAATATCCTTATCCTAACAAATAATTAAATTTGTGAATTTTTACCTTTTAAGTCAAGGTCTACACACCAAGTAACCAATCAAATATTTGAAGGATTTTCGACTTAAAATGTTGTTGTCAAAGTCTATTCAGCAATCAATACAAGTTTTAGGATCATTTTTTAAAATTTAGTCTATTAAAGGAAATGGTAAATATGCACCATTTATTAGATAACAAAAATATACATGCACAATTTATTAAACGGTGGGGGTACATATGCCACGCTTTTAATGAGAGGTATATCCGTTCTAAATCGCAAAGTTGGGGATATGTTTCTTCTTTATTCCTAGTAAATTTCTTTGCTTCATTTGTACTATATATACCTTATTAAAATTATTGAATAGAGGAACAAAGCAAGGGTTTCTTGATTTCTTGTCTATCAACTTACTTACTTTTGAACATTTTAGTGTAGAAGAAATGAGTTATGTAAAACTTGTATTTTTTATGTTATTTACCTTTCTCTGACAACTTGCTTTATCCTCATCCTTGCCTCATTTGTGCCCCAAAGATCAAGCTCTTGCTCATCTACATTTTTCAAGCATATGTTCACTATAAATGTGTCTGCTTATTCAAAAACACTATCATGGAACAAGAGCATCAATTGTTGCTCATGGGATGGAATTTATTGTTACGAGGCGACATGACCAAGTGATTGAGCTTAACCTCACTTGCAGCAGACTTCATGGAAACTTTCATTCCAATGGTAGCTTTTTAACCTCTCCAATCTTAAAAGACATGATTTGTCTGGTAATAATTTCTCGGGATCGCACATTCCCTTAAATTTGGTGGATTTTCTAGCAGGACTCATCCTGATCTATCATATTCAGATTTTTCAGGTCAAATCCATTCTGAAATATCTTATCTTTCTAAATTACATGTTCTTAATATCTAGAATTATGATCCATATGGGCTTAAAGTTGGACCTCACTTAATATTTAACTGCTCCTTAAGAACTTGACCCAATTAAGAGAGCTCAACCTTAACTCTGTGGACATCTCTTCCACCATCCCTCTGAATTTCTCTTCTTATTTAACTCCTCTAGACCTTTGGAACACACAGTTATATGGGATACTTCTCGAAAGGGTTTTCCATCTTTCCAACTTGGAATCTCTTCATTTGACGAACAATCTTCATCTCTCATCCAACAAAATCAACGTAGAAATTCAACAACAACTTGCATCCCTCATGCACATCACTTGAAGTCCTAAATCTCACTCACAATCATCTTGTTGGATGCATCCCCAAAGGAAAACAATTTGATACATTTGAGAACAATTCATACCAAAGGAATGATGGACTATGTGGATTTCCACTCTCAAAAGATTGTGGCGGTGATGACGGGGCACCACAAGCAACAAGTCCTTTTGGGCTAATCAAGGAGAAGGAGATTCAACAATGATAAGTTGGCATGCATTTCTCATGGGTTACGGTTGTGGACTTGTTTTTGGACTTTTCACAATGTTGTCAACTCAATATCCAGCATGGTTTTCCAGGGTGTTTGAAGAATTGGAACACATAATTACAACAAGAACTCAAAAGCATAAGAAAAGATATTAGTGTGTAACTCCAGGTATTCAATTTGATATTTATCTTTAAGAAGATTATTTTATATAGGAAAAAAGAACAAATATACTCTCGAATTATCGTAAATGGTATGCAGATACCCTCCGTCATACTTATTTAGTCTTCCGTTAGTATAAAGGGTATATATGCTCTAGTTTTTGGACGGCAGGAGTACCAATGTCCCAAAAGTATGACGGAGGGTATCTGCATACCATTTACGATAGTTCGGGACATATTTGTCCTTTTTCCCTTTTATATATATATATATCAATGTATTTTGTACCTCCTTCCTTTAACTTAAACTCCTCAATTTTTAAAATTTCAGGTTTCAAGTCTAATGTGTTGCTGGTGATGCAAATATACGTTGAGTAATATATAAAGTCGGTTCATAAATTTATGAATTTATTATCTTAGCTTTCTCTTAATTATTTAGTAATTCTAATGTGAAAGAATATGATCGTTTAACTCAAAAGCTTAAGGCAATCGAAAGAAATTTCAGTTTTGCACAATCAATGAGATATATGATATATTCTCTATCACTAGAACTATATACATAGGAGCACGATGAACACATTGAACTAGAACAGGTGGAGTGAACTTTTAACCGTCCCAATGGTGATATATAAAAATATGTTCTTCTATCGTTCAAAACTTGGTGATCTCTCGTTATGGAAAAAACAGCCCTGTTGTGTTATGTATTTATTATCAATTCATTGCATCCTTCGGCCAAAATTCACTTTTAATGCGGAAACTACTCTGAATATCTTTACCCGTACATTGTGTGGAATGCTAGCAGCAGAGGTACATACTCATCGATTTTGTTGGACAAACTGTAACGGTTAAAGAGCTGACCATCACGTGCTGTGCAGGATGATAAGGTCATATACGGTATATCGTTCCATGTTGGAACTAAAGAAAATAATTTGACTAGTGACTAGTGAACAAACAAACAAACGGAGACCAGTTAAATTGTATCATGCATTTTGCAAATACTAGGCTAAATTTCAGTAGTAATTCAAATGGCATAATACATAAATATGACATTTAACTTGGCTTCAAATTATAACTTTGATAGTGCACAAAGAGACACTTTAACTATCTAAAATTTAAACAAAAAAACACTCAAATATTTCAGACAAAACGCGTGATATACAAATGCTCTGATGTGTATAAGTGAACAACTCAGTTGCTGTCAACTAACTAAAATAAATACACCTAGATTTTAAAAAATAATAAAAATAAATTATAATATAGAATAAGGTTAAAGTGAAAACAAATTCATTTTTGGGAAAAACATTTACTACGCTCTTCTCCTCTTTCTTCTAAAAAAAAACCCTAATCTAAATTTCTAAAATTCATGCCCCTTATATTCAAATCAAAGAAAAAATTGTTCAAGCTATGTGCAGAAATTTCATATACTTGAACGATTACCTATTCTTTTTCCTTAATTTAGTCAAGGTATCAAGGTTCAACACTTTACAAATAAGAATTGTATACTGTTGGTCAGATGTTAAAGTCAATATGGGAATCACTAGAGGAAACTAACGTTTTTGTTGCAAAATTATTTCAGTGCAGCCCATAGATATAGGAAGACATGAAAATCAATTAACTTTTTCTTCTTTGCTTTAGTTTGAAGTGTTTTGTGCTTTAAGTTGTCAAATACTTAATGAGAAAAAAGGATGCTTTGTGTATTATGATTGTCATAGTGAGTAGCAAATTACAATTACGAATTTTCGGAGGCTAAAAGATAACATAGAGTGCTAAAAATTGTTAAGTAAAATGGTGCACTCAAACTGTTTGATAAAATGTCTAAATGAGTTTTTCCAAGATTTTTGTCAAGTTTGAGTAGCAATCTGATAGCTAATCAAAATGTAAGGAGTCCCTTAAGTGTGGATCAGAGTGGTTGATTGAGAGTCTTCGAACTTAGATTGCGTTCAATTTTTACAAGTGTATACTCATCCCCATCTTGATTACAATAGATAATAGGAAAAAATAAAAAAACTTCATTATAACTTTTTTTCACAATAACAAAAAATAATTAAATGTCACTTGCAATTTGTGCATTTTGCAATGAACAACAAATAATGCCAAAAAAAAGGGGAAAATGTTGAAAAAATTAGAAAGAGAATAAAGTGAAATTTAATTAAAAAATATATATAAAAGGATTGATTAAGGATTTAATAGTCTTTTCAATGTTTTTTTTACTGTTGGGCCCCTCGAATTTATCTCTGACGCGTCTAATTTGAGTGTATTTCACGCATTTTGCCAGGTAGGATTCGAGTGTTTTTTTATTTAAGTTTTGGATAGTTAAAGTGCCTACTTGTGCAGTGACAAAGTTAAAGGTCAAAGTTATAATTTGAAGCCAAGTTAATGGTTTAATTTATGTATTATGCCAATTCAAATTGATGAATTGTATAGATATTTGACAAAAAAACAGAACAAGCTAATATTAAAAAGATTTTCTTACAAATTAACAAATCCCCTAAATCTTACTATCAGAGTATCAATATATGAAAGTCTTAACATATACTAAATGCTACGATCTAAAGCCACCACATAACTATAAATGCCATAGATGCTGGTCTCCTCAGGAAGACCCTTGATTTCTACTTTTCTCCATCTCCTTCTCCTTGCAATGACATCATAATTTTAAAGGAAATCGAATGATACGTATCTTCCATTCTCTTTTTGGAGAGTGCTCTAAAATCCACAAGTCAAAGGATGTCTTTACCCTGTGATGATCCACAACTGCTAATTTTCCTTTCACCTCTATCAACCGGTAAGCGCACACCCAGTAAGATTCATTCCACAATGTAATAATTTTGAGTTTTTCAAATTTAACATCAAATGCTGCTATAGCACATTTGTGAGCCCTAACAAACTGATAGATAACTCCATTAATGCAAATACTAGGCTTACCATATGGACTAGGCTCACCATATGGAAGAGAAGGGAAAATGCTTTGAGTCCCTCTCCACGATTCATCTATGCCTAAAGTTAAAACTCATTGTTTCATGTACCCTCTTCGTGTTTCTGAAAGAAACACTTTGTACTTGTTCTCTTTTGGCTCAAAACCTAATAAATAGTCACCACAAGAAGTAACTTTATTTGGGTGCAGAAGAAATCTTACTTCTCTTGTACTAGGATTGAAAATCAAAGCAGGTAACACAGAATATGGTTCCCAAACGCAAATTAAACCATTAGCGCAATTCAAACGAAAATATGCAGGGAATCTCTCCGTTTGAAAAAGGGAGGCAGAGATATTTCCATCTTCCTGTTGCTCAGTTGCGTAAAAAGCTTTACTTTCATTGAGAAAAAACTTTGTTCCGCTGGAATGACATCTATGCATATCCACAAAATCTGATTCGAATACAAGAGAATTACATAATCTGAAAACGCACTTGAAACGCATTAACGATTTAACAGGAAGCCATGAGAATATTTCAAACATTATTTCATCAGGAATTGAGAATTGTCTTCTTCCAAATTTCATCTTCATCTTCTCCATAGTTTTTAATGCTTTTAGAAACTCTCTTATTGCCTCTCCATACTTTTATTTCTTAGTGCTGTGCAGGATGGTATGGCCATATACGGTATATCGTTCCATGTGAGGACTAAAGCAAATAATTTGACTTGTGACCAGTGAACGAACAAACAAACGGAGACCAGTTCAATTGTATCATGCATATATATATATATGCCAAACCCGAAGCTCAGGTTTTGTGATACCCTTGGTTGTTGTTGTTGACAGTGAGGTTAACCACACTGTCAACATGTGTATGGTGTACAGAGGTATATATATATATCTGCATATACTTTTATTGAGATGCTACATTATGATTTATGAGGGGAACTTTTAATTAACCTCAATAATTTTGACAAGAAAAGAAAACAAGCTAAAAAAAAAAAAAGATATTTTCAAAATTGACAGAAACACTCAATCATATCGTATCATCTTAATTACTGTCAGTATATGAGACTATTTACATATACTAAACGCTACGATCTAAAGCCTCCACATAACTATAAATGCCATGGATGCAGATCTCCTCAGGAAGCCCCTTGATTTCTAATTTTTTCCATCCCCTTCTTCGTTGCAATGACATCATAACACCAGCAAAAAGCACCTGACTGGGATTGAAAATTGCAGCAGATAAGGGTTTCGAAACGCAAAATAAACCATTAATGTGATCCAACCAAGAACCTGAATAACAATCTGAGTCCATCAAATTCCTTTGCTCAGCTGTTTAGAAAGCTCTCTTGTCATGGAGAGAATTCTGTTCCACCAGGATGATGTTAGGACCCAAATGATGGAAGAAACATGAGGAGAACTGTTGTATTTTTGGTTTAGATGAATTAACAAACTATAGAGCAAAGAGACCAGAGTTTTAGTCTTACAGGACAAGTCAATTGTGTGCAACTGTAAATCTGCAAAAACTTGAGGAGAATGCATTCTTAGTGGTATATTGAGTTTAGTGTCTTGTGCTCCATTATTGTAAATCTACTCCGATGATATAAAGGATTGTAGATCATTTTAGTAATTGTTGAGAGTTGAGTTTGTGGCTAGAGCTAGTCGAGTTGTGTTTGTTGAAGTCTATGTTAGCTAGAGGTAGTTGATATAGTGGACAATAGAGTTCTTGCTTTGAGTCTTGTAATAAAGGAGCTACAAGGTGTGTAGGATTACAAGTTCAATCCTTGGTAAATACTCGAGTATGTATTTACGAGTTGCTTGAAGATATTGGAGCTTTGAGAAATCTTGTGTAACAGGTCGTGGTTTTTTCCTCCCTTGAACAAGGAGGTTTCCAAGTAAACATCCATACAGTTCCTTACTTTAAGCATTTACTTTTACCTTTTGTTACTAGTTTCTGTCAAGGGAGCTAGTTTCTTGACTCGTGGTGAGCTCATACAAGCCAGCAAAAACATGAACCAAAGTTGTAGTAATATGCCATCGTAACTTTTTTTTCATTGAAGCACAATCTTCGCATCATGAAAAAGAGTGTGATCTCCAAATTGAGAATCTTCCGATCCATAACTCAGAGCACGCCTGACGCTGCAGCATCTACAGATCCAATATAAATCAGTCATCAGGGCATGACCTGCAGTTGTACTAGAAACTAAATACTACATCTCTACAGCTACTATTTTGTTATATATTGATTGACATGTTTGGAACAAAAAAAAACATAAGCATATCTAAGTAGTTCTTCATTTAGCCATTTAACTTCATTGCTTAAATTGGAGATGAGTTATTCCAACCTCTCATGGTGCATACCTAAAACACTATGGAATCTCTCACGTAGAGACTTTTCTCCAAGATAATATTTAATAACCATCTTGAAGGACCAATTCGAAAAGCTCTGGGAGTTAACAGCTATGGATAATAAGAAACATAGTAAGAAACATACTAGTAGAAAGTAAAAAAAAATAAGAAGAAAATTAAACAAATTATATTCGGAAAATATAAACAACTTAATATCACAAAAATTGATAACGTAAAATTAGATCAATTAATAGATAATATAGCTAAAATAGAATATAAATATATTCAATAATTAAAGATACAATGAATAACGAGAATAACAAATATAAAGAAAAACTTACTGAAATAATTATAGCAAAAAGACAAGAATTAAAACATAGGCAAAATAGACTTAATAATAACATATTCGCAGAAATTTGTAAAAAATCTATAATAGCACACAGAAAAACTATTTTATATCTAGAAATACAAATAGAAAGTTTATAATATAAACTTCAACACAATCTATAAATGAATAAGGAAGAATATGTCATAGACGAAAAAACATATGAAAACTATGACGGATTAAAAATAAAGATAATA
>JAJOOE010060517.1:0-10481 GCA_036250405.1 Solanum raphanifolium | reverse complement strand
TGTTATTTTTGATGATAATGGATCTTTATTTGTAAATATACATTAAAAAGAAATCATACATATCTCATTTTTTATGAACTAAATGTAGGTGAGTTAAAACAAGTCGTCAATAATTGGGATATTACTATTCATGTTTCTTCTTTACAAATTTCATATGGCCTTAGAGCCTAACTATTTCGAATTTACATCGCATAGTGATTCATTTTAAGAAAACACTTTGTATTAAGAATTTTTTTATACTTAAAGCTTGATCAATTAAAAAACAATATCCTCATCCACTGTAGCCGCTACACTGTATTCTTCGGTGATAATAGCAATATAGTTTAATTTGTTGACTTTTCCTATAATATCACCAATCATATAAATTATTAACAATAATCTTTAAACATATTGACTTTTCCTATTTTCTTTGTATTTTCTCTTATTATATGAGAGATAGTTAGTGCTGAGAATTTATTTCTTTTGTTCTACTTTAATTTAATTTGTGTATATTTTTCTCTAATAAGAGACAGTTAGTGCTGAAGCAGACACGTCTTCGTCGACGTGCCTGCTTCAGCGTCCTTCTGGAAAAAAAATTAAAAAAATGTTTCTTTTGTTCTACTTTAATTTAATACGGTTTAAAAATTTATTTCTTTTGTTTTGCTTTAATTTAATATGTGTATATTTTTTCCCAAAAAAAATAATTTATTTCTTTTGTTCTACTTTCCAAAAAAAAATTAAAAATTTATTTCTTTTTTTCTACTTTAATTTAGTTAGTGTATACTTTTTTCGAAATTATGAAATCCGTTTTAGCTATGACTTTTAGTTTTAAATTCAAGAATTCACGCTGAAGCAGACACTTATAATATTTAAAAAAAATTAGTATTTCTTTTGTTCTACTTTAATTTAATTAGTGTATAATTTTTTCGAACTTATGAAATCCGTTTTAGCTATGACTTTTAGTTTTAAATTCATATTCTATAGTTATTGCTTTATTATTTTGAATATTGGTAATATTTGTTTATATCTTGTAACTACTTTAAGTAAAAAATTAACGGTCAACGACGAAAAATACTTTAATTATAAACATCTTAATGGACCTCTTCACAAAAAAATTGTGCAAACAAAAAGTAATTAACCACTTATATATCTAAAAGACAAATTAAATTTATTCAACTTTCTAAATTCTACATATATACATAAATTAAAATAAAAAGATACGGTGATATTGGGCCCGTGCTAGCACGGGCACCTATATCTAGTTGTTAAATAAATAGGAGACTAAACGAATATGATTACTTCTTGATGTTTTAAGCGTGCACGCAAACGCTGGTAAGTTCTAGTGGAATAATATGGAAATATAATTGTAATCATTTTAAATTTATCAAATAATTCATATTATATTAAATTCAAGATATATTATCTCAAATAAATATTGCAGATTTATCTAAGAATAACTTACAAAAATGACTATAGTTTTAAGGTTATTAAATTAAAATAGCTATAAGTATATATTTAATGACTATAGTTTATGTCATAATCTAGGTGTATCTAAAGTATCGGTAGATTTTTTAAAAATATATTGATACATTTTTAATTGTAATGCACTAAATAAGGTAATTTTCGTTATTGTAACTGATTGTCCTTTAATTAGCTCTCAAACTCTCAACTTCTAATTATTAAATTAACAATACATAATTA
This sequence comes from Solanum raphanifolium, assembly GCA_036250405.1. Lineage (NCBI taxonomy): Eukaryota > Viridiplantae > Streptophyta > Magnoliopsida > Solanales > Solanaceae > Solanum > Solanum raphanifolium. Next base: position 8,801 of record JAJOOE010060517.1, on the reverse strand, counting down.
TCTATTAAAGAGTTTTGTTTGCTTACTGAGTGCTTTTATTTTTTTTGTTAATTTAATAAATAAATATTCAGGTATAAAAGTCATTGCGAATAAAAGGGATAATGGTTTGAAAAATACCTCAACTTTGGTCGAATTTGTTGTTGCGATACTAAACTTTCATGAGGACCTATTACCTCCCAAGACCATTTAATACCGTATTTTAAACATGTATATTTCCCCACGTGGACATAAAAAATAATGCAATTTAAAAATAGTAATGTGTCCACGTGGGCACATATATACCTTTAAATACACTATTAAATAGTTCATGGGGTAAAAAATACGGTATTAAATAGTCTAGAAAGGTAATACGTCCTTATGAAAGTTTAGTATCGCAACATCAAATCCGACCAATGTTAAGGTATTTTTCAGACCTTTATCCCTGAATAAAACATGTAAGCATTTGTATGAACTAATGTCCAATTAAGAAATCTTATCTATTATAAACAAACAAACTTATGTTTTTGATATTCGATGATAATGGCTAAACTAAAACATAAATACTAAGTCAGAAATATAAATACTAAAATAAATAAATACAGTTAACTAACATACAAATGAATACATGGTTTAATATATATACATACAAAAATAATGAATATTAATTAAATATATAAAAAAAAATACATGAATATTAACCAATGAGCAATACAAATGAATATATTGATTTAGTATATATACATACAAAAATACGTAGATATTAACTTAATATATACAAAAAAAAAAAAACATGAATACTATCAATGGCAAGTGACTCAGTGAGAAAATATAAATACTAGTGGTACCGTGTAGTAGCATATTTGCTATTTAATATTTAAATAAATCCATAATAAATAAATAAAATATGCTATAGCTATGCCTTAAATATGCAGCAAAGTTTGTCATATCATGTAGTTTTTCCTTTAATAGAATTGAGTTAATGATTTAAGTCCTATAAATATGAATTTGATTAAAGTTCAAATTCATTAATAGGAAAATTGTGCGGTTAAGCAAACTTATACTACTTAATTATTCATCATAGCTATAGTTTGTTATAATTACCACTCGCGACTAACATTATACATTAATTACGTGGGCTGATTTCGAGTTTGTATAATTAGCCATGTTTTGTATATGTATAATTCACCAAAATATACAAATACATATGTATAATATACAATTATGTAACCGATATACATATACAATTCACCTCTCTCTCTCGCCTCTCGCCTCTCGCCTCTCTCCTCCCTCTCTTAATCTCGCTTGCCATATATACAAATGCATATGTATACTATATACAATTATCTAACCGATATACATATATAATTCACCTCTTTCTCACTCTCTTCCTTCTCTCGCTCGCCTCTTTCCTCCCTCTCCCAATCTCACTCGCCATTTATACAAATACATATGTATAATATACAATTATCTAACCGATATACATATACAATTCACCTTTCTCCCACTCTTTGCCCCCTCTCTCTCGCCTCTCTCCTCTCTCTCCCAGTCTCGCTCGCCTCTCTCCTCTCTATAACATGTAGCTACGAATTGTAATTATCAAACTATAGCTATGGAGAGTAATTAAACTATTTTTGAGTGGCTATATGTGAAAGTTCCTCTTCATTAATATGGGCTACAATAGATGAACCCACTTTGCTAACCCCAATGTCATTCTATCCCAGAGGTCCAGTTTAGGGCTACGTATATGTAGACAATAAAATTCGCGTCGAGAAAACAATAATCAAGAACGGAAAAATATCGCAACAATTGTATTTATTATTTTAAAGTGCTAGTGTTAGAATCTCTATGATTCCTCTGAATTCGTCTTTTCAAATATAAATTCAAGTACTCTTGAGCTTAATCTTGAATTTGTCTTGAACTTGATCTTGGATTCAAAGTCTTTAAAGCTTATTCTTGAATCTTCGATGAACTTGAACTTGAACTTTATCTTGATCTTAACTTTTTACTTGAATTCAAGGGCTTCGAGCTTGTTCTTGAATCTGATGGTCTTGATCGTTCTTGAACTTGAATACTTGTAGCTTATAGAGAATTTTATGGCGTTTGTACCACGGGTTTTCTCTAGCTTCTTGTTTAGAATTTTCGGTCCCTTCTTTGAATTATGAGGACCCCTATTTATAATTTTAGAATAGAGGAGTTGCGATTTGAATAGGAACAAATATACTTGGCTTCTCACTTCCTCTGATAACTCCAATTACTTCTGTGGATTTAAAAGTTGGAACTTGATCCTGTTGATTGAATGTAGTGCCATCAGGTGTGTGAAAAGGTACCAAAACTGTAAATGCATACAGAAAACTTAATTTTGGAAAGAAACTAGATGATTGTATGATGGTTATGTTAACGCCTACAAAGTTAAGGAGTGTAACAAAAGGTAGTAGATGGTGTAAAATTAGTTGCATAACAGTCTCAAAACCAACACAATTAATCAAATAAATCCACTCACCTCAATCCTAAACCAATCCGAAGAGCATTTAAATAAATATCAAAAGGAGAGAAACTAAATTTCATTGAATCATGAAATATGCAATAAGAGAGCTAGATGGATTGTAATATAATATAGTAGTTGAGCTAATACATACATAAGTGATTGTTATGAGAGGTATGCACTACACACACAAAAAAAAAAAGAAAGATGCACCAGCTTAGATTAAAGGAATTAAATTCTTGTCAGTGAGAAAACAATTTCTGAGACCTTATAAATGGCAATACTGACTTTTACAGCTGCAGCGAAGAACCAAAATCTTTTATCATAACAACACCCAAATCTTTTTGGGCTCTCTATATTAACTCAAAATCGTTATTTATTACGGCTTGTGCACTAATAAGCTCGTAAATCCTTTCTTCTTTCTCATTTTTCAAATTTATCGTGTGTACCATAGATTAGATTTGGAAGAAAACAGAACAGTTATTAGTTTAATCAAAAGGAGTAGCAACCAGTAAATGCACAATTATTTATTTATTTGAAACAAAGTTCTTAAGTTTATAGATCAAATGTAGTAGCAATTAAACAGAGATCATCCTTTCTTATTGCAGTTACTCCATCTGTTTCCGTCATATCAAAACTCTCTGGAGGGCCTTCATAAGGAGTCTTCCAATCGAAATGATAAAGCAACTGAGCTAAAGGATGTTCTACGTTCATTAAGCCGAATAACTACCCTGGACACATTCTTCTTCCTGCACCAAAGGGAAATGATTTCCTCGAAAATCAATATGATTATTGTCAAATCTCTCAGGAATAAAGCTTTCAGGATTATGCCAATATTCAGGATCTCTCCCAATTGCCCATGCGTTAATTAGAACTCTGGTTTTGACAGGTATTGTGTATCCTCCGATTCTTGTTTCTTCTCTACATTCCCTTGGCAATAATAAAGGAAATGGAAGATGCAACCTTAACATTTCCTTAATCACTAATTTTAAGTACTTCAACTCTTCAAGATCAGTATCCTCAAATATTGTCTTTCCCTTAAGGACTTGTCTAACTTCAAATTGTGCTTTAGCCATTGTTCTTGGATCTCTTATCATCTCTGCCAATGCCCAAATGATAATTGCAGATGATGTCTCAGCTCCGGCTATGAACATGTCCTGCATGTAACTAAAAATCTTTGTGCTAAGAAGTTCCAGGATGCACACTTTGCGCATGTTTCTCCAGTAATCACCATATGGACATGTTCCAATGTCCGAGTGACTATACATAATAATTTCACCGAACAATAATTGAGGCCTAGTAGAAAAATGAAGGTCTTGAATTTTCATTATTTCTTTTACTGTATCAGGTGAAGATACAACAACGTGTGATACTTCTCCAAGACGTAAATGAAAAATGGGGCCATATTTTCGCGATAAATCTCTGAAAGTATAATGTGGAAGGCGGCCATTCATTAACTGGTGCAAGTTTCCAATAAAAGGTAACTTCCATGGCCCTGGAGGCAATTTTTTGTTGAAGATTTTTGATTGCTTCCTTAAAAGAAGGATGAAAGAAAGGAATAACACAAGTGAAGTGAAGATGAATAGCAACTCCATAAGCTCAACAATAAAGCAAAACCAGGTGGATGAGAAATTAGACACTCAATAGATAAATATCTACATATTCAATGGATTATATCGATGATTTATGCCGTACAAATTGTCAAGATCATTGGCTGTGCCAGCAAAATGAGTTAAATTTAGACGAGTTAAAATTAAGCAGACTCAATTATTAGGATATTTATGAGGATTTTTGTATCCATAATTAAATTAGATCCTATACTATTACGAAATAGATTAAGGACCATTTTAAGGACCATTGTTATACATTAAGGATCATTTTAAAGACCATAGACCATTTTAATCATTTTCTCAATGAATATAGGGGCGGATCCAGGATTAAGGGGTTCTAAATTCTCTTTTAAAAAAGAGAGGGGGAGTTCGAACCCACAACTCTAGCGTGAAGAGCATTTCTATGATCCCTTCCTTACCACTAAACCGTCAATTTGTTTTGTTAGGAGTTCACAAGTTAATATAAATATTTATTTATTTATTTAGTACAAATACAAAGCTTATGAAAAAGCTACTGGGTTCGACCGAACCCCCACCTAGCTTATGCAGTGTCTGTGTCTGATTATCAAAAAACTACACTACTTAATTCCAAAAATATATACCCATCTGCTGTCATGTTTGAAAAGCCCAAGCAACATAGGAGGTCACTGAAGGAGGTGATGGGATGAAGGGATATGTTAGAGGAGAAAGTGTAGTTGTTGTTGTCTATGATGTCCCAATTCTAGGATATTAGACAAAAACAACGATTGACATTCGATTGTGGTTGAGAAAGCTAGCTACAAAAGCTTTTGATCTACATGCTTATAATGAGGGAGACCGTGACAATGTATATGAGGATCCCAAAAAGGCTGAAAATGTATACATTTTTCCTTGCTTTCGTTGGTTCTAACAAGGTAGGGTGTAACTTGTATTTTATTGTTTAGCTAACTATTTCATAAATAGATATTGTGGTATGCTGCAACAAATTACGGGACATGCATAATTGTCCTACTCTATGGATACTCACTCGATGGGAGTTGATGTTGACTACAGATAATGTGATTAGATAATTGCTGGGTTTTCAAACACAAGTTTGCCTTGCAAATAGTATTGGATACTTCCCTAGCTATTTTTTGAATGGCTGGTCTTTTCCTTGCTCTCTGTTAGTAAAAGGAGCTACATTGGGTATTATTCCCTTTGTTTCATGACAATATCATTAGGTATAATCGCATGTGTGATAAATTCTAGAGACAATAGGATGTACACTTTGCTGAGTAGACCACTCAGGAATTTTAGTAACCTATTGACATAAAATTGATTAGTATTTCTTTTTGCAGAAAAGAGAACCAAGAAAATCATGAATGACAAGAGATGATATTTTTAAGATTAATGCTGGAATTGTGAGAACTCTCTGTGAAGGAATTGCGGCTATTGTTAATTTGATTAGTAATCCAGTGAACTCCACAGTTCCTATTTGCAGCTAAAGTTTTCAAGAAGGCAGGTACTTATTCAAAATCTTTGAATAGGTTCTTCTACACCATTGACAACCTCCTTGAAGAATGTAATTTTAAGAAAGAATAGATGTTTCCATCAATGGTTTGATTAAGAGAAGATGGGAGTAATTCCAAGGGTTTGGAAGGCTACAGTAATGCAATTGATCAAGGAGTTGAAAGGGTGCAGCCATGAATCAATGCAACTTGATCATTTACTTTGTCTACTTTAGTTGTCTTCCCGCAATTGCCTTTCCATTTACCAGGAATTGATTGTAGTATAAAGTTATGAGTTTATTGATCATTTATCCTTCACAGGCCAAGACCCACCAGTTAGATTTGATAAACTTCAAAATCCCTGGAATATGTGGAGTAAGTTATTGACACATCTTTAATGAGCTCAAGAAAGTCAGGCCAAAAAAGGGATAGTGCATATAAGCACTCAGAAAAGGCTTAAGATTCAAAGTGGGAAAATGCTAAGGATTAATGTAATTTGATGGGCTTCGAAAGGCACAAACGGGTCAAAGAAAACCGTTTGTGCCTTTCAAAGCCCACCATTAGATAAATGAAGAAGAAACAGAGGAGACGTTTCTAAACTTTGGTCCATTGATGGTTTTTGAGGAGGTATCTGACAAAGAAAATACAACATTTTTGTTGAAGTGGTTCATCTTTAGCCAATTTGTTAAGAATCAATAATAATATCTTCTAACGGTCTTTTGAACTTTAGAACTAACTGATGGTCTGTTGATAAGTACCTTTCTAAATGTATGTATTTGAGCCAATTATGTGGCTTGCACGATTTTTCTGAAATTTTATCGGTTAAGCTACATAAGTTAACATCTTACATCTTTTATATATGTCTATGTTTGATTCAAATAATGTACTTGATGTTTTAAATCTCAGGCCCTCTTGGTATGACTTGTGGGGTCCATCCCATAAATTTTTTGGGTCAACAATTGCGGCTGCAATTGTTGTAAAACACAGCTAAATTTTTTTTGTCAACAATAGCTGCAAACTTTTTTCCTTTGTCAACAAAGTTTGCAACAATGCAAACTTTCAGTGACTTGAGTTTTGAATAGTGCAATGCAATTGCATCTATAAAAGGAGCTCTTCAGCTCCTCATTTGATACACCAATTCACAGAGAGAGTAAAAATATTAAGAGAGCTGTGAGGTTTTCATAGACTATATAAGAAAATAGTCTGTGAAGAAAAATAGAGTGTGAGCGATATTTTAGTAAGGTGAAAATCAAAAGAGTGTTATTCCTTTTGAGTGTATAGTAGTCACTTTGAGTATTGTATTCGTGACTACACAGTGTAAAATTCCTTACTATAGTGATATCAGTTGCTCCTCTTGACCCGTGGTTTTTCCCTTATTTAGAAGGGTTTCCACGTAAAATTCGTGGTGTCATTATTTTCTTTTCTTATTTCCATTACTTTTACCATATATATTTTTGTGTTTGTCCGTGTTTTCCCAACAAACTGGTATCAGAGCCAAGGTTTTATCTGAGTATGCTCTGTGGTTGCAGCACAGTCTGAACTTCCATATCAGAAAAGATTTACTTTAGTTTGCAATATCTATATTTTTTGGGGATAAACAATGGAAGCCAACACAAGTAGAATGGTTACTTTAAATGGTGTTAATTATGCCATTTGGAAGGGAAAAATGGAAGATCTGCTTTATGTTAAGAATTTTTATCAACTAGTCTTTACCACTGTAAAGCCTGCTAATAAAACAGATGAAGAGTGGAATTTGTTGCATAGACAGGTTTGTGGTTTCATTAGGCAATGGGTTGACGATAATGTGTTGAACCATATTTCTGGGGAGACACATGCTCGAACCCTATGAGAGCATCTTGAAAGTTTGTATGCTCGGAAAACTGGCAACAATAAAATGTTCTTAATAAAGCAGATGTTGAGTTTAAAGTATCATGATGGTTCTCCGATGACAGACCATCTGAATAATTTTCAGGGGATCATGAACCAGTTATCTGCTATGGGCATTAAATTTGATGAAGAAATTCAAGGCTTGCTTCTACTTGGTTCCCTACCAGACTCTTGGGAAACATTTAGAACTTCATTGTCAAATTCTGCTCCGGATGGTGTGATCTCAATGGATTCTGCCAAGAGTAGTGTCTTGAACGAAGAGATGAGAAGAAAATCTCAAGGTTCTTCTTCGTCGGATGTCCTGATAACTGGCTCCAGGGAGAGAAACAAAACTCGTGGTTCTCAAAATAGAGAACAAAATAGGAGAAAATCCAGAGACAGACTTAAGAATATTGAGTGCTATCATTGTGGCATGAAAGGGCACACAAAGAAGTTCTGCAGGAAGTTGAAGAGGGGGAACAAAAACAAAGAGGAAACTAAAGAAGATGGCAATGACAATTGCCTAGCCACCGTCACCACCGAAGATCTTGTTACTGTCCTTGATGCGGATATGATAAATATTTCTTGTGATGAGTCAAGCTGGGTTGTGGACACTGGTGCCGCATCTCACGTGACATCAAGGAAGGAATTTTTCTCTTCTTATACTCCTGGTGATTTTGGAACCTTGAGTATGGGTAATGAGACTATTTCAAAGGTGGTTGGTATTGGTACAATTTGTTTGAAAACTAGTGTTGGAACTAAACTAGTTTTGAACAATGTGAAACATGCTCCTGATGTTCGTCTGCACCTGATTTCTGTTGGTGTTTTGAATGATGAAGGATATGTTAGTACCAATAGTGATGGAAAATGAAAACTCATTAAGGGTTCCTTGGTTGTGGCTCGTGGTAACAAATGTAGTGGTCTATACTGGACTACGGCCTCTGTTTGTGTTGATATGGTGAATGCAGTTGAGAGCGATAACTCTTCAACGTTATGGCACAAGAGGCTTAGCCACATCAGCGAGAAAGGACTTAATGTTCTAGCCAAAAAGAAATTATTGTTAAATTTCAAAAGTGCTAAATTAGAAAAGTGTGAGCACTGTTTGGCTGGTAAACAAAATAAAGTTTCTTTTAAGTCCTACCCCCCTTCAAGAAAGACAGAGTTGCTTGAATTGGTGCACTCTGATTTATGCGGTCCAATGAAGACAAAGACATTGGGTGGTGCATTCTACTTTGTCACTTTTATTGACGACTGCTCGAGAAAACTTTGGTTCTATGTCTTGAAGACTAAAGACCAAGTATTAGGTGTCTTCAAGCAGTTTCAGGCTTCAGTTGAAAGAGAAACTGGAAAGAAATTGAAATGTATTCGTACTGATAATGGTGGTGAATATTGTGGACC
>JAJOOE010060506.1:0-11440 GCA_036250405.1 Solanum raphanifolium | reverse complement strand
GGAAATAGTCATTTTTTGGAAAAATTCAGAATCTGGAAAATTTGGTTAAGTGTGGGAAAAAGTGAGTTTCTGGCCAACTTTGATCAGTCATAACTCCTAGCTCAGGATGAGTTATGAGTAGTACCAGTTATGTTTGAGAAGCTCGTGGAATGATCTTTCGAATGCCACCAAGTTTGCTCGATTTCGAGTTCGTATGAGGAGTTATGCCCTTTGGAAGTTGGGCAGTTGGCAGAGAAATCCGTCCAGAAATTTTAAGGGTATTTTGGTCTTCTCCCTAAACAAATCTTTTGGTTATATTTAAGTGTTGGACTGATTTTTAGATCAGTTTGTCCCATTTTTAAAAGAGTGAGAGTGAGGGTTTGGAGTGAAGAGGAGAAGAAGAGAAGAAACAGAAAATCAAGCAAGGATTTTTCGTCAAGATCGTCGTGGATATCGTCGGGGGTGATCCCTATTAGGTATGTGAGTTCATAGTGATGGGTTGATTCTTTCCCCGACACACCAAACTCGTTTTATTATTGAGAAAAGAATGGTTGTGTTGTTTGGAGTTGTTGGTTGTGTTGTTGATATTGTTAATTGTGTTGTTGAAGTGTCCCTTGTTGATTTGGGACATGATTTGGTTGTGTTTTTGAGTTGAATCTCTTGTATGTTGAGGGATTTTATGATCCTTAGTGTTGAGGTTGGTCCTTTCCTCCACAATCACAAATTCGTTTTATTTTCAAGAAAAGATTGGTTGTGTTGTTGAAGTTGTTGGTTGTGTTGTTAATTGTGGTGTTGAAGTTCCCTGTTGATTTGGGATATGATTTGGTTGTGATTTTGTTGCTGGAACCTTTGAGGTTGAGAGTGTTTAGAGTTGGAAAGAAACAAAGGAAAAATGTCGGATTTTTGGGAAAAAGGGCTGGGCTGTCACGCCAGCCAGCGCACCCCAAAAAGGGACGCTGAACTTTCCCCTTGGGGCAGAGCGCCTGGCAGAACACCCAGCAGGCCCCTCTGAAGTTTGAGGGCTAGTGCCCGGCACCTCTTAGAGCGCCAAGGATGCCAATCCTTCCCGTTACCTTCATTCCCCACTTTTTCATACATGTTCCTTGGTAAAGTACCTACGTTTTATAGTTGTTTCCAATACTTTAAGGTACATCTTAACATCCCAAACTCATCTATAACATGTGATCAAACACCCTGAATTCATAATCCGATTCAAGGAGAGTTAGTTTCCAAGTTAAGTGAAGTTAGAAGACAAGTGAAGTTAGAAGTCAAGTGAAGTTAGAGCCAATCTTAGAAGTTAAGTAAGTCAAAGCAAGTTTTTTTTTAGTTGTTCAAGAGTCTTTAGTGAATGTTTTAACTTCATTTCAAGACTCAAGTTTCAAGTCAAGTAAAAGGGTATAGAGTTTCAAGTCAAGTAAAAGAGTATAGATTTTCAAGCTAAGTAAGAGTCTCAAGTTTCAAGTCGAGTAAGAGTCTCAGGTTTCAAGTTAAGTCAAGAGTTTAAAGTTGAGTTCATTTCTCAAAGGGCTATTAGTGAACTAAGTATTCCCAAAGGAGTTTATAAATGTTTTTACGTTTGAGTAAGAGGGGAACTATGTTTTCCAAAAGAGCCTTTGTGCTAAGTTTTGAGTAATTTCCTCAACTAAAGCAAGATGTGTTTAAAGACACTTATGAGCCAGAATATTTTTGGGAGTAGTATTGAGCACCGAATTGGGGACACGATTTCACATTAACTCAACTCTCCATAAGAACCATGCGCCAACATGGGATTTCTCGGGTCATACTTTTTAGATGCTCACGAAAGTTAAGCTAGTGGATCCACTTAGTAAAGTTAGCTTCCTATATCATGGCAAGGTATAGGATGGTCCTTGGGCAACGTGAGGTAAAACGTTGTATCATCACTAGGGCTCATAGTGGTGGTTGTCGGTTAAAGAATCCCCCACAAAACTTATATTACTTTTATATAAGTAAATTTGAGTTGTTATTGTTTTATCATTAACGAGCTAAGTTATTTATACTGTTTTTACAAGCCTTATTTATTGCATGTGTCTTATTGCGTTATATATTGAGTTCAGTTATTCATGGGTCGTACAGAGCCAAGGTAAGTGTTCTATTTCTACTCTTTTCAAGCTTAAGTTGTGGTTTAGCTTTTCAACTCGCATGCTCATACATTCCATGTACTGATGCCAGTTGGCCTGCATCTTATTATGATGCAGACGCAGGTACCTAGGATCAGCATCTAGTACGCCGTTGATCCAGTTGAGCACTCTAGAGTAAGTGGTGAGCCTCCTCGCATTCCGAAAGACTCAATTATTTTGTGTTCTTAGTTTTGTTTTATTAGGGTGTTGCGGGGTCTGTCCCAACATCCATCTCAGTATTTTAGAGGATTCATAGACAGTTGGTCAGTTAGTTTTGAGTCTCTCATCTATGTACATATGTAAATATTCTATTTTGAGATTCGAGTTGCCTTTGTGGCCATATTTTATAAGTTAAGTTGTTTTGTGACCTTGCATTACCATTGAGTTATTCTATTGGGTTAGGTTTCCGCTGAGTTAAGAAAGCCATGCCAAGGGTTCGCTTGGGGCTAGAAATGGTCTCTGGGTGCCAGTCCCGCCCAGGGTGTAGGCTCGGGGCGTGACAAACTTGGTATCAGAGCACAGAGTTCAAGAGTCCTAGGAAATCTATGAAGCCGTGTCTGTAGAGTCCTAGTTATCGGTGTGCAGCGCCACATCTATAATTGGGAGGCTGCAACATTTAGGAAGATTTCTCATTTCTTTCACACTCATTTCGTGTGTTAGAGTTGATCTCTAAAAAGTTTCTTTCTAATCCGTGCTTGCACGTGTTTTCAGATAATCATGTCTCCACGAAGAGTTAGCAGAGGGCATCTTCCTAGACATTATGTTGATGAGCAAGAATTACCTTATGCACCGGGAGTGCAACATCAATGGGACGTTTCTAATGCCGAGTTAAGAGAGGCAATTAGAATTCTGAGTCAAGCTGTAACTAATCAGATTGGTCAGCAAAGGGGAGCTCGACATGAAGGAGCTAACACTTCAAGGATTCGTGAGTTCTTGGGGATGAATCCTCCGAGTTTCATGGGTTCGAGCACTACTGAGGATCCAGAGAACTTCATTGATGAACTGAAGAAGATTTTTGATGTGATGCATGTGGCAGATACTGAGCGGGCTGAACTAGTTGCGTATAAATTAAAGAATGTTGCTAGAACGTGGCTCGACCAGTGGAAAGGGGGCAGAGGTAAGAATGCACCACCTGCGAGTTGGGCCGGTTTTGAGGAAGCTTTCTTGGGGTGTTTCTTTCCTCGAGAATTGAGAGAGGCCAAGGTACGTGAGTTCCTCACACTTAAGCAAGAGTCTTTGAGTGTTCATGAGTACAGTCTGAAGTTCACACAACTATCCCGCTATGCTCCGGAGATGGTTGCGAACATGAGGAATATAATGAGTTTGTTTGTTGCTGGGCTGTCTCGGTTGTCGAGTAAGGAAGGTAGGGCTGCTATGCTTATTGGGGACATGGACATATCAAGGTTGATGGTTTATGTGCAGCAGGTTGAGGAAGAGAAGCTGAGGGACAGAGAAGAGTTCAGAAATAAGAGAGCCAAGACCGGTAATGAGTCCGGGCAGCAGAAAGGTAATGTGAATCGTCCGTCCTTCCAGCAAAGGCAAAAGGGACCTGCTCCATCATCTGGTAGAGCACTTGTACCCCGATACAGAGGGTTATTTAATGGCCAGAATTTGAAGGACTTCAAGGCTAGACCAGCACAGTCTTCGGGCAGTGTGGCATAATGAGGTAGTTTGTTTCCTGCATGTGCTAGGTGTGGTAGAGTCCATCCAGGGAAGTGTCGTCAGGGCCAGACAGGTTGCTTTAAGTGTGGACAAGAGGGTCACTTCATGAAGGAGTGCCCTAAGAATAAGCAAGGTAGTGGAAATATGGGCAGTAGGGCCCAATCTTGTTCAGTTGCTCCCCAAGACAAGACGGCACCTAGAGGAGCTACTTCTAGTACATGCGAAGGAGCGAACCGCCTTTATGCAATCACCAGTCACCATGAGCAGGAGATTTCTCCAAATGTTGTCACTGGTATGATCAAAGTCTTTGCTTTTCATGTGTATGCTCTGCTAGACCTAGGAGCAAGTTTATCTTTTGTAACTCCTTATGTTGCAAATAAGTTTGATGTTCTTCCTGAAAGACTTGGTGAACCCTTTTGTGTTTCTACACCTGTTGGGGAGTCTATTCTAGCAAAAAGAGTCTATCGTGATTGACCCGTTTCTATCAATCACAAGAGCACCATGGCTGATTTGGTTGAGTTAGACATGATAGATTTCGATGTCATTTTAGGTATGGATTGGCTTCATGACTATTATGCATCATTAGATTGTAGAACTCGAGTGGTCAAGTTTCAGTTTCTGAATGAGCCAGTCATAGAGTGGAGTAGTAGTTCAACAGTGCCTAAGGGTCGTTTTATTTCGTACCTTAAGGCAATAAAGTTAGTTTCGAAGGGTTGTATCTATCACTTAGTCCGAGTTCATGACTCTAGTGTTGAGATACCTCATTTTCAGTCAGTTCCTATAGTAAGAGAGTTTCCAGAAGTTTTTCTTGATAATCTACCCGGAATTCCTCCTGAGAGAGAAATAGAGTTTGGCATAGAACTCATTCCTAATACTTGTCCTACCTCTATTCCGCCTTATAGAATGGCACCAGTAGAGTTGAAAGAGCAGTTAAAAGATCTCCTAGATAAGGGTTTCATTCGACCAAGTGTCTCACATTGGGGCGCTCTGGTCTTGTTTGTGAGAAAGAAAGATGGTTCCCTTAGAATGTGTATAAACTACCTCCAGTTGAATAAGGATACCATCAAGAATAAGTACCCTCTTCCGAGGATTGATGAACTTTTCGATCAGCTTCAGGGTGCTACTTGTTTTTCGAAGATTGACCTCAGATCAGGTTATCACCAGTTAAGAGTAAGGGAATGTGATATTCCAAAGACAGCTTTCAGGACCAGATACGGTCATTATGAGTTTTTAGTCATGTCCTTTGGTTTGACCAATGCACCGGCAACTTTCATGGACTTGATGAATAGAGTCTTCAAACCTTCTTTATATATGTTTGTTATCGTCTTCATTGATGACATACTAGTCTATTCAAGGAATGAAGAAGATCATGCTAGTCATCTCAGAACAGTTCTTTAGACTTTGAAAGACAAGGAGTTGTATGCCAAGTTCTCTAAGTGTGAGTTTTGGCTTAAGTCTGTGGCGTTCCTAGGACACATTGTGTCCAGTAATGGAATTAAAGTTGATACTCGGAAAATTGAGGCAGTGCAGAATTGGCCTAGACCGACATCTCCAACTGAAATTAGGAGTTTCTTGGGATTTGCTGGCTATTATAGAAGGTTTGTTGAGGGGTTCTCGTCTATTGCATCTCCTTTGACCAAGTTGACTCAGAAGATAGTGAAATTTCAATGGTCTGAAGCTTGTGAGAAAAGCTTTCAGGAATTGAAAAAGAGTTTGATTACTGCTCCAGTTTTGATGCTACCAGAAGGTACTCAAGGTTTTGTGGTGTATTGTGATGCATCTAGAGTTGGTTTGGGTTGTGTTTTAATGGAGAAGGGCAAAGTTATAGCTTATGCCTCCAGACAGTTGAAGGTTCATGAGAAGAACTACCCAACCTATGACTTAGAGCTAGTTGCTGTAGTATTTGCTTTGAAGATATGGCGTCATTACTTGTATGGTGTGCATGTCGATGTATTTACTAATCACAAGAGCCTTCAATATGTGCTTACCCAGAAAGAGCTTAATCTCAGACAGAGGAGGTGGTTAGAACTACTTAAGGATTATGACCTAAGTATTCTTTACCACCTAGGTAAGGCTAACGTTGTTGCTGATTCTTTAAGCAGGTTGTCTATGGGTAGCACCGCCCATATTGAAGAAGGAAGGAGAGAGTTAGCAAAAGATGTGCATAGACTGGCATGCTTGGGAGTCAGACTTATAGATTCCGCAGAAGGGGTAATAGCGGTGGCGAATGGGGCCGAATCATCATTAATGTCAGAAGTGAAAGAGAAGCAAGATCAAGATCCCAGTTTGCTTGAGTTGAAGGTAAATGTTCAGAAGCAAAGAGTATTAGCTTTTGAACAAGGGGGAGATGGTGCATTGAGATATCAAGGTAGATTGTGTGTACCTATGGTAGATGGACCCCAAGAGAAGATTACGGAGGAAGCTCATAGCTCCAGATATTCCATTCATCCGGGTTCCACCAAGATGTATCATGATTTGAGAGAAGTTTATTGGTGGAATGGCATGAAGAAGGGCATTGCAGAGTTTGTTGCTAAGTGTCCAAATTGCCAACAAGTGAAAGTCGAGCACCAAAGGCCCGGTGGTTTGGTTGAGAGAATAGAATTCTGGAATGGAAGTGGGAGATGATCAATATGGATTTCATCACAGGGTTGCCAAGGTCTCGCAGACAGCATGATTCTATTTGAATGATTGTCGACAGAATGACAAGGTCAGCTCATTTTCTATCGGTAAAGACTACCATTTCAGCAGAAGATTATGCCAAGTTGTATATTCGAGAGATAGTGAGACTTCATGGAGTCCCAATCTCCATTATTTCAGATAGAGGTGCACAATTTACTGCACAGTTCTGGAAATCTTTTCAGAAAGGCTTGGGTTCAAATGTGAACTTAAGTACTGCCTTTCATCCTCAGACTAATGGGCAAGCAGAGCGCACTATTCAGACTTTAGAAGATATGTTGAGGGCTTGTGTGATCAATTTCAAAGGTAATTGAGATGATCACCTACCCCTCAT
This sequence comes from Solanum raphanifolium, assembly GCA_036250405.1. Classification (NCBI taxonomy): domain Eukaryota; kingdom Viridiplantae; phylum Streptophyta; class Magnoliopsida; order Solanales; family Solanaceae; genus Solanum; species Solanum raphanifolium. Next base: position 4,651 of record JAJOOE010060506.1, on the reverse strand, counting down.
TGAGTTTGCCTACAACAACAGTTATCACTCCAGCATCCAGATGGCTTCATACGAAGCTCTTTATGGGAGAAGATGTAGATCTCCTATTGGATGGTTTGAAGTTGGTGAATCAGGGTTGATAGGACCAGATTTAGTTCACCAAGCTATGGAGAAAGTGAAAGTGCTTCAAGAGAGGTTGAAAACGGCACAGAGTCGCCAGAAATCCTACACTGATGTTAGGAGAAGGGCGTTAGAGTTTGAAGTAGATGATTGGGTATATTTGAAAGTTTCACCCATGAAGGGGGTTATGAGGTTTGGTAAGAAGGGGAAACTTAGTCCCCGATATATTGGACCTTATCGCATAGTCAAGAGGGTTGGCAATGGAGCTTATGAGTTGGAGCTACCACAGGAGCTAACAGCGGTCCATCCGGTATTTCACATCTCTATATTGAAGAAGTGCATAGGCGATCCTTCATTGATCCTGCCAACTGAAAGTATTAGGATCAAGGATAACTTATCTTATGAGGAGATTCCTATTCAGATTTTAGATCGGCAAGTTCGTAGGTTGCGAACAAAGAATGTAGCCTCAGTGAAGGTCCTTTGGAGGAACCAATTTGTTGGGGAAGCTACTAGGGAAGCCGAAGAAGACATGAAGAAGAGATATCCATATCTCTTTGAATCCGCAGATCAAGGTATTAATTTCCTTCTTAGTGCTCTTTAAATTATAGTGGTCATGTTGTTGTTGTTGTTGTTGTTGCATGATTGCTTGTTGGGTGTTTGAATTGATGTTACACCCTTAGCCTTGTAAGAGTAACCTCATTCAAGGACGAATGTTACCAAGGGGGACATATTGTAACATCCGACAATTTGAAATAACTATAGAGAAGCTGGAAATAGGAAATAGTCATTTTTTGGAAAAATTCAGAATCTGGAAATTTGGTTAAGTGTAGGAAAAAGTGAGTTTCTGGCCAACTTTGAGCAGTCATAACTCCTAGCTCAGGATGAGTTAGGAGTATTCCCAGTTATGTTTGAGAAGCTCGTGGAATGATCTTTCCAACGCCACCGAGTTTGCTCAATTTTGAGTTCGTATGAGGGAGTTATGCCCTTTGGAAGTTGGACAGTTGGCAGAGAAATCCGTCTGGAAATTTTAAGGGTATTTTGGTCTTTTCCCTAATCAATTTTTTTGGTTATATCTAAGTGTTGGACTGATTTTTGGATCAGTTTGTCCCATTTTTAAAAGAGTGAGAGTGAGGGTTTTGAGTGAAGAGGAGAAGCATAGGAGAAGAAGAGGAGAAGAAGAGAAGAAAGAGAAGATCAAGCAAGGATTTTTCGTCAAGATCGTCGTGGATATCGTTAGGGGTGATCCCTATTAGGTATGTGAGTTCATAGTGATGGGTTAATTCTTTCCCCCACACACCAAACTCGTTTTATTATTGAGAAAAGATTGGTTGTGTTGTTTGGAGTTGTTGGTTGTGTTGTTGATATTGTTAATTGTGTTGTTAAAGTCCCTTGTTGATTTGGGACATGATTTGGTTGTGTTTTGAGTTGAATCTCTTGTATGCTGAGGGATTTTATGATCCTTAGTGTTGAGGTTGGTCCTTTCCCCCACACTCACAAATTCGTTTTATTTTCAAGAAAAGATTGGTTGTGTTGTTGAAATTGTTGGTTGTGTTGTTGATTGTGGTGTTGAAGTTCCCAGTTGATTTGGGACATGATTTGGTTGTGATTTTGCTGCTGGAACCTTTGAGGTTGAGAGGGTTTAGAGTTGGAAAGAAACAAAGGAAAAAAGTTGGATTTGTGGGAAAAAGGCTGGGCTGTCGCGCCAGCCAGAGAACCCCAAAAAGGGACGCTGAACTTTTCCCTTGGGGCAGAACGCCCAGCAGACCCCTCTGAAGTTTGAGGGCTGGCGCCCCGCACCTCTTAGAGCACCAAGGACACCAATCCTTCCCGTTACCTTCCTTCCCCACTTTTTCATACATGTTCCTTGGTAAAGTACATATGTTTTATAGTTGTTTCCAATACTTTAAGGAACATCTGAACATCCCAAACTCATCTATAACATGTGCTCAAACACCTTGAATTCATAATCCGATTCAAGGAGACTTAGTTTCCAAGTCAAGTGAAGTTAGAGCCAATCTTAGAAGTAAGTCAAAGCAAGTTTGTTTTTTAGTTGTTCAAGAGTCTTTAGTTAATGTTTTAACTTCATTTCAAGACTCAAGTTTCAAGTCAAATAAAAGGGTATAGAATTTCAAGTCAAGTAAAAGAGTATAGATTTTCAAGCTAAGTAAGAGTCTCAAGTTTCAAGTCGAGTAAGAGTCTCAAGTTTCAAGTTAAGTCAAGAGTTTAAAGTTGAGTTCATTTCTCAAAAGGCTATTAGGGAACTAAGTATTCCCGAAGGAGTTTATAATTGTTTTTACGTTTGAGTAAGAGGGGAACTATGTTTTCCAAAATAGCCTTTGGGCTAAGTTTTGAGTAATTTCCTCAACTAAAGCAAGATGTGTTTAAAGACACTTATGAGCTAAAGTATTTTTGGGAGTAGTATTGAGCACCAAATTGGGGACACGATTTCACATTAACTCAACTCTCCATAAGAACCATGCGTCAACATGGGATTTCTTAGGTCATACTTTTTAGATGATCACGAAAGTTAAGCTAGTGGATCCACTTAGTAAAGTTAGCTTCCTATATCACGGAAAGGTATAGGATGGTCCTTGGGCAACGTGAGGTAAAACGTTGTATCATCACTAGGGCTCATAGTGGTGTTTGTTGGTTAAAGAATCTCCCACAAAACTTATATTACTTTTATATAAGTAAAGTTGAGTTGTTATTGTTTTATCATTAACGAGATAAGTTGTTTATACTATTTTTACAAGCCTTATATATTGCATATGTCTTATTACTTTATATATTGAGTTCAGTTATTCATGAGTCGTACAGAGCCAATGTAAATATATTAGGGTGTTGCGGGGACTGTCCCAACATCCATCTCAGTATTTTAGAGGCTTCATAGAGAGTTAGTCAGTTAGTTTTGAGTCTCTCATCTATGTATATATGTAAATATTCTATTTTGAGATTCGAGTTGCCTTTGTGGCCAGATTTTATAAGTTAAGTTGTTTTGTAACCTTGCATTTGCATTGAGTTATTCTGTTGGGTTAGGTTTCCGCTGAGTTAAGAAAGCCAGACCAAGGGTTCACTTGGGGCTTGAAATGGTCTCCTGGTGCCGGCCCTGCCCAGGGTGTAGGCTCGGGGCGTGACACCCCATTTCGCGCATAAACTCAACGGTATAAGATTACCCCTTAATGATCAGGGCTTGGATCTTTAAGTTAAACATCAAGAAGGGAAGGTGAAGAGAAGAACTGCATCGAAAGATATAAGATTCTCAGAGGAATGTTATTTCTAAATTGGATAAAGACGTATTAACTAAGAAGAAACTGATTATGCAACAATATAGGGTCTAAATCTTTTAATCATATGACTAAAAGCTTTTGCATTAGCTGCTCAATTAGATTATTGAAGTCGTTGGCTGCTCAATTGTTTCTGAAAATCCTAGCTAATAACTAGATAGGCAAAAGAAAGATGAGTTCAATTTAAGCAACATGAGTTGTTGGCTGCTTAACTGTTGGACATGGCCTTTAGAGACAATGCATAACCCACTAGACAAATACCTGCATTTAGAGTAAATGACAGCTGTAAGTAAACTGCCTCAATAAGCTCATCTTCTGGCAGTCAAAATTCGTATGTGCACGATATAAGATCAAAACTAAAATGATGACATTACCATAAAATGCTCTTCTTGATCCATTTATGTTGCCCTTCTAAGTTTAGCTAGTTCAGCCAACACATTTTCGAGGGGAACTCTCAGCTTGCTCTTTTTAGTCTGCAGTTTGGTCACATCGTAAGTTAGACTAACAGCATTAGTCATATGACTCATATCTCAGATCTTTGAATAGAAATGAACATAAACCATCTTCATCGTCGAAGGAAACAATTTAAGAAACAAATCTGGTTTCCTCCCATCTTTAGTTAGTACTGGTCTTTGGGAACGTACGTTGCACATTTATCCCCTATTATTTTTATAAAATTTGTACATGCCTAATTTTATATCTTCAAACCCACTTTTCCAAAGATTGTTATTTTAATAGAATTTGTACATTTCTGATTTTATGCATTATTGTAACGACTCGGAAAATGATAGAGTGAAACTAGAGCCTCACATGTGAGTTTGGAGTCGAGAACTTAATGAAATGATTATATTTGAATTTGACCCAAAAAGTTCTTAAAAATGTGCTTCGGAAGTTACCGGAAACTTGTTTAGCTGTATATAGAAAGATCCGTTTCGTTTTTCAAAAATCTGACTTCATATTCTTGTTTAGGGGGTCAAATTGAGTGGGAAATGGGTCTAACCCAAATTTTAGAGCAACCGTATCAAAATCCGAAATTTCCAAGTGAAGCCTTTTCGAGGGTCTACTTTGGAGGGTCATATCTCCTTGAACACAAATTATTTGGGTGGCCAATAATATATCCATGGAAAGCCCTTTGAGTTAGCTACCTAACGCACTTCGTTTCACCTCATTCGGAGTTCGGACGAAGAAGTTATGCCCATTTTCGTAAAGTCTGTCTGGAAGGAAATGCAAATTCCAGTAAGCCTGGTTACTGTTCACCCGCCTAAAAA
>JAJOOE010060501.1:0-10726 GCA_036250405.1 Solanum raphanifolium | reverse complement strand
GGATGCACCTAGGCTATGCCCAGTCACAGTTATGCTCACCTCTTCATTCTTATATTCCTCGACCAATCTCTTCACTTCTTCAAGGACCTATACGTAACGTACTCTTTAATTAAATGCCATTAAATCAAAATATATGTACGAATTCAAGGTCAAAATTATATATACCTGATCTCTAGCACTTTTTTTATTAAACTTTGATCGTGCACTTTCTGATGTATAAACGTTGTAGAAGCCTTGATGCACCAATGGTGGTTTGATCAAAGGAATTAAACCCCCATCACCAAACACTTTTGGTCCTGGAATTGGTAAAAATTGAAGGTCATTAACCCACTCCAGTGTCTGAATTGTTCCTCTCCAAGCAATCACAATATCCCTCCTTCCTAGTGAAACTTTACCCTCATCAGTAGCCACAGCAACATATCCCATAAAATTTGATTCCTTACTCCATTCTTCTCTTGACAATGATTTCGTAATGAAAGTATCAGGAAATGGCATGGATGAAGTAGAATAGAAATATTTGGTTACGCGATACTTCGATGGGTCAAGGCCAACATTAGAAAAAAGATTTTCCATCGAGTATCTGCTAGTTCCTGCATATTTAGATACTTCATCAGAAATGAAGGTGTCGTAAGTCACTTCAGCTTTTTCTCCATATTGAATGATATATTTACGAAGATCAACATCCAATGGATTTAATAGCCCATCCCAATTGTTTTTCCCACTAAGTTCCTCCCATTTCTCAGCAATGCTAGACATTTTTTTTCTTGTTTTTTTTTTTGTTACTCTTAGTTTTTTCTTGGTATGTGAACTACATTAAGCCCATGAATTTATAGGGAAGCAACTTCGTTGATCTCTAAGGTTTTTCCATTTTCATGCATGATTTTTTTATTTTTTTATTTTTGTGAATTATTGTCATATAGTCCAGTAATAAATGAATTAACCAAGAAAGCATTAAAAATAGTACTAATAATAATGATTTCCATATTGAATTTCTGAACTATTACCACCATTAACATTTTGCTGTTTGGCCATATGAAGAACATTTTAGCATATTTGAAATAATATCTAGAGAATTAAAAACCTATTATTTGAACTTCAAACATAGAATTAAACTGCATCAAGTTTTAACTTGCAAAACTTCAACTCGGTCCAGGGTTATGGTGGAGTGGTAAGTAATTAGGTTTCGGGTTCGAGTCCTCTAGGTACGAAGTCGCCTTTTGTTAGGGAGCGCTTTACCTGACATGACACTTCCTAGCGCGAATTTAGATTTAGTCGAACTCCGGTGGAGAAAAAAAAACTCGATCTGTTTTAATGTCCAAATTGAACAAACTTTTAACTTAAAATCAACTTAATTTACTTCGAGTGTTAGCTTTGATAATTTTAACCAAATTATGTACAAACGCTTTATCCTTAGTTTGAATTTGTAGAGGGGAAAAGTAAGTTCCAAAATACCTACTATTTAATTTCATCACTTCATTAATGTATTGGTAAGAGACACCAACCAACTTGCTGATTGTTTTTGTCGACTACCTAAACTTATTACTTCACAAATTTCATTTTTAACGTGCGTGCATTTTATAATATTTGATAGAATGATTTTCATTAGGCGCAATTAAAATTAAATCGTAATTGATAATTCAATTTAGATGTTATTAGATAATTGGGTTGGGTTATGGAATTAATGATTTGGAAGAAACAATTTTCAAAGAGAAAAAGTAAGGTTGTATTTCGTACTTGATTTGGAAGAGACTTTGAATTTTATAAATAATGAATTATCGATTTAAGAACCAATTGTCTATTTTTTTTGTCGAATTAATCAATAATACTATTAATAACGATCATGATTAACGTGTGTATTAATTATGACATTCAGTTAGCTAGATTCCATTTTTCAGTTAGTTAGTGCAGTTAGTTAGTGATGTCATAGTCGGTTAGAGAGCTAATTAGTTAGTTAGATATTTTCTCTTTCTCCAGATTAGTTGATGCATATTCACACATGTATATAAGTACTTCATTGGTGATCAATGAAAGGTGTGAGTTCTCATTTTACCAAATCACATATTTCTTCTCTGTTATTGTTTTCTCTCAGTTGCCAGTTATGGCTTCCATAGTTTCAGCCATGGTTGAGTTCTCACCATCTGTGTAATTCTTAATATGGTATCAGAGCAAGGTTAGTCGATCTGTTCTTCGTCTTCTTATTAGTTGTATTGCTGTTTGAATTGTTATCTTCAATTGATACGAATTTTCGAAGTTTCTGTGCTGATTCAGATCTGAGTTCGATCACAGTTTTCTTTTCTGAGTTTCGATCACAATTTTCTTTTCTTTCTCTTGTCGAGTAATTCACAATAAGTTTTGTTGTGTACATCCATGGCTATCGACGACAATGCATCCACATCTGAGGGAACTAACACATCTGGAAACGACACTAGTAGTGCCATGTATGTGCATCCCTCAGATAGCCCAGGGATGATGCTTGTCCCTGCTCAATTTGATGGAACAGGATATCGATCCTGGAGAAGAGGAGTTATGCGAGCTCTGTCAGTGAAAAAAAATTGGGTTTTATCGATGGAAGTTGTGAGAAACCAAATGCCAATTCATCTCAATTGCGCCAATGGCAGATGTGTGATGATATGGTAACATCTTGGGTTTTGAATTCATTGATCAAGGAAATCTCAGACAGTGTGGAGTATGTGAATAATTCTGCTGAACTTTGGAAGGAGCTAGAGGATAGATACGACCAAACTAATGGGGCAAAACTCTACCAGATACAAAAGGAAATCAATGATCTCACTCAAGGAATCTTAGACATCACTGTCTACTATATGAGGATGAAGAAATTATGGGAGGAGTTGAACACTTTGAGTGTGAAAAATCAATGTAGTTGTGTATGTGTGTGTGGTGCAAAGGATGGTATGCACAAGGCAGAGCAAGATAGACGTTTAATTCAGTTCCTTATGAGACTAAATGAAGTGTACATAGTAGTGAGGGGAAATATCCTCATGATGAATCCACTCCCTTCCATGGGACAGGCTTTCTCACTGTTAATCCAGGAGGAAAAACAAAGAGAGTTTAAGCCTATTAGTCGAATGCCCACAGATTCAATCTCTTTGAATGCAAATTCTCTTGATAACAAGAGTTATGGAGGAAGGACTTTCAGGACAAATTATCAAGGAAACAGTTATGCAGGTGGTAATAGCTATTATGCTGGTGGTAACAGGTGGTAGTAGCAGTTCAGGAGGAAATTATTACTTAGGCAGTAGTAGTGGTAGAAATGCTATAGTGTGTGACTATTGTAAGAGGACTGGACACACTAAGGACAAGTGTTACAAGTTGCATGGGTATCCCCAAAGCAACAATAATAAAAAATACAGGTCAAGGAGTTACAATGGTGGTCAAAGTTTCAGACAACAAATCCCAAACTTCAAAGGGAAAAGAGTGGTGGCAAATGTATATGGTGCTGCACATGACATGTTGTATACTCATGGAGAGGAACAACCACAAGGTAACAATCATCCAAATGTTAGCTTCACAAAGGAACAATATGGACAGATTATGAACCTGCTGCAACATTTCCAGAATGAAAATGTGGGAGAAGATACTGATGCTAATAATGCCTCCAGTGTTGCTGCTGGATCCATGAACTTTGCAGGTATTGTGGTCTATTCTTCCTCTACTGATTTTGACAATCTTTTATGCAAATGTTTTGAATCAAGTGCTAATTTGTGGATCATAGACTCATGGGCATCAAATCATATAACCTTTAACAGAACTTCCTTAATCAACATTAGAACCCTGCCTTTTCCTATACTAGTTTCACTTCCAAATGGATACAAAGTTAAGGTAACAGAATTTGGGGATGTACCAATCACATCTAATATCACTTTACATAAAGTATTATATGTGCCTTCTTTTAAGCATAGTCTAGTTTCAGTCCATTCCTTAACAACTTCTATGAAATGCATAGTCTTGTTCACTAATGCATTGTGTCTATTGCAGTCCCCTTCAGTGAAGAGGCCTCAGGTGATTGGTAATAGAAGAGATGAACTCTACTTCTTGTGCTCAAGATGCCTGAAGACTTATAATAGAGTCAATACAAGTAAAATATGTTGTTGTTTTCCTAATAATAGTCTCTTTTCTGGTTCTAGTAAAAATAAAACATGCAATTCTTCTTCTGTCAAACCTTGTCTTACAAATCAGTGTAAAATACCTACTTCTAATGCAGATCAATCTCATAGTGTTCACAACTCTGTTCCTCTTGTTTGTACTTCTACTTCTAATAATATTGATGTCTTGTTTAATCATAATTCTTGTAACAATTCTGGAGATAATGTAAACTTGTTGTGGCACAATAGACTTGGCCATGTACCTTTTGTGAAAATGAAAAGTATCACTGCATTACCAGCCACCTTTTCTTCCAAACAACCTTTTTCCTGCAACATTTGTCCAATGGCAAAACAGGAGAGATTACTTTTTAGTCACAGTACCAGCCAAACCAAATCCATTTTTGAACTACTCCACATTGACTTATGGGGACCATATCATGTGTCCACATATGACAACTACAAGTATTTCATTACATTAGTAGATGACTACAACAGGTCAACTTGGACACATCTTTTAAGTACCAAAAGCAATGCCTTACATGTTTTGAAAAATTTCATAAGTATGGTGGAAAATCAATTTAACACCATAGTAAAAAACATTAGGACATGCAATGGGCTGGATTTTACCAGCAATGAAGCACACCAATTTCTTTTATCCAAAGGGATCATTCATCAGAAAACTTGCTCGTACACACCACAACAAAACAGTGTGGTGGAAAGAAACCATAAATATTTGTTGAAAACAGCCAGAGCCCTTTTGTTTCAATCTAAACTACCTATAAGGTATTGGGGAGAATGTGTTCTGACAGCTACCCATCTCATCAATAGGCTTCCCTCAAGCCATCTGAAAAATAAGTGCCCCTATGAACTGCTGTATAAAAGAAAACCATGCCAACTGTGCCAAAAGTACTTAGAGTTAAATTTGAACCAAGAACCACCCCACATATTTTCCTGGGATATCTTTTTGGAACAAAAGGTTACAAGGTAATGAATCTGGCTACAAAGAAGATACATGTCTCCAGGGATGTGAACTTTCATGAACATGTCTTTCCTTTTACTTTGTCAGCTGACAACAATTCTTTTCCTTCTATTTTGAGGTTTATTCCTTCTCCTGATTATACTGAATTAGACTCATGTGATAACTGTGTAAGTGACTATAACAATGTAACTGATACAATTCCCATTCATCTACTTGACCATACCATTGAAGATCTTATTGCACAACTACCTCCAGCCCTTGCCATTACATCTCCAACACCACCACAACATGTCCCTTCCACAGTAATGCAAAGAAAATCCCATAAAGAAAATAAAATTCCATAACATCTGAAATTACATTGTCAACATTCCTAACTTAAAATATGTTAACATCAACACACAAAACACACAACATTATCCCAACAACCTTTCTCTTACTGCCTTATTTACCAAACACCACCATGTGTCTCCTGATGTCATTGCATCTAACAGTCAAGCTCTTGTTGAGAATGTTTGTCATGATAGTGAGCCATCATCATATGAGAAAGCATCACTGAGCCATGCATGGCAGAAAGTCATGACACAAGAATTTGAGGCATTGTATGCCAATAACACTTAGGATCTTGTAAGCCTACCAGCAGACAAGCAGGCAATTGGATGTAGATGGGTGTACAAAGTTAAACATAGAGCAGATAGAAGCATAGAAAGGTTCAAGGCAAGACTGGTAGTCAAAGGATATACATAACAGGCTGGAATAGACTATACTGAGACCTACTCACCTGCGGTTAAAATGACTACTATAAGAACCTTAGTAGCATGTGTTGTGAAAAAAGGCTGGGGCATGTTTCAACTTGATGTTAATAATGCATTTCTTTATGGAGATCTCCATGAAGAGGTGTCTATGAAAATGCCTCCAGGCCTTGAGATACCTAATCCAGGGCTGGTTTGTAAGCTAAATAAGTCACTCTATGGTCTCAAGCAGGCAAGTAGGCAATGGTATGCCAAGCTGACTGAGGCATTATCATTCATGGGTTACACACACTCACATTATGATCACTCATTGTTTTACAAGAAGGCAGGACCCTTGGTAGTGTTTGTTGCAGTATATATAGATGATGTTATTTTGACAGGCACAGACACAACTGAGATTGCACAACTAAAAGTGTATCTGGACAACACTTTCAAGATCAAGGATCTTAGCAGACTCCATTACTTTCTGGGCTTAGAGATACTTGACACAACAGAGGGGGTTCTTATTTCACAAAGAAAGTTTGTTTTGGACTTGCTCAGAGAATATGATTGTTTTAATTATGCACCTCTGTCTTCACCACTAGACCCTACTATCAAACTAAGAGCCAAGAAAGGTACTCTTCTACCTGATCCCACATTCTATAGGAAGTTGATAGGCAAGTTGAACTTCCTCACTAATACCAGACTGGACATAGCCTTCAGTGTTCAACAATTGAGTCAGTTCATGCAAGATCCTAGAGCTCCCCATCTACAAGCAGCTTATCACCTTCTTAGATACCTAAAAAAGGATCCTACTTTGGGAGTACACTTATCTAAGGACCCTGATTGCACAGTTCAAGCATTTTGTGACTCAGATTGGGCATCCTGTCCAGACTCAAGGAGATCAGTCAGTGGATATCTAGTACTACTCGGGAATAGCCCCATCAGCTGGAAGTCCAAGAAACAAGAGACTGTGTCCCTATCGTCAGCTGAAGCAGAGTATAGATCACTCAGAAAGGTTGTAGGAGAGTTGACTTGGCTTCACAGGTTTCTTACTGAATTGACTGTTCCCATCTCTTCTCTTATTGCTATTTACTGTGACAGTCAATCGGCTATATACATTGCTCGTAATCCTGTGTTCCATGAGAGAACCAAACACATTGAAATGGATTTCCATTTTGTGCGCAATAAGCTTCAGGAGGGGATCATTTCTCTGCACCATGTGTCCACCTCTGACCAACTTGCTGACATTCTTACCAAGGCTCTCACTGGTGTCAAACATTCAACCATTTTACACAAGTTGGCCGTGAAATCATCACCTCCAACTTGAGGAGGGGTATTAACGATCATAATTAAAGTGTGTATTAATTATGACATTCAGTTAGCTAGATTCCATTTTTCAGTTAGTTAGTGATGTCATAGTCGGTTAGAGAGCTAATTAGTTAGTTAGATATTTTCTCTTTCTCCAGATTAGTTGATGCATATTCACACATGTATATAAGTACTTCATTGGTGATCAATGAAAGGTGTGAGTTCTCATTTTACCAAATCACATATTTCTTCTCTGTTATTGTTTTCTCTCAGTTGCCAGTTATGGCTTCCATAGTTTCAGCCATGGTTGAGTTCTCACCATCTGTGTAATTCTTAATATCGTCATCGTTTATCAACCATATTTAATAGAGATTTAACACATATAAATAATAATAATAAATATTAAATATAAAAATAAAATCAAACCCCTAATTTCCCTGAGTTTTGCGATGCAACTTTAAAACACCTACAATAGTATGATGATGTTGGGTGGAAATAAAATCAAACCCCTAATTTTCTTTTTTAGTTTTGGATGATGTTGGGTGGAGATAAAATTAGTTCAACGTACGAATTACTCAAACAATTCGAAAAAAAAATACTATTTACAGCAACTATTGCGATTTTTCCTAAAACATATTTATTACATTAGGAAAAGCCTAGAAGGCATACTACAAATATGAAAGATGTAGGAGATTATTAATGTCAAGAAACTGTCCCAGACAATGACCAGAATAATGTGCATCATGACAAACAAGATATTTAACTTTAAATCAAGATTTTCGATTTTAAATATTAAAATCTAATCATAAGTTCGTGTTTTACGAAAAAAATCATGATTTTACAATTTTGAATTTATCTATTATATATATTTTTATATTAATTCATTTGCTTTAGTTATTATAATAACTTATTCGGAAAAGTCAATTTCATACTTAAACTCATGTAGCAGCCTATTATACCACCCGAAATGTACAAAGTTAGTCGCTCAATCCAACGTGAATTACACACATGCGAGAAAGAAGGCTCGAGAGACCTGTCTAGAATCAATCAACAAAAGCTTCACTTCACCTGCACAAGCACACAGTACTATGCTAATGGAAGCCCTACCTACCGAGGAATCACCAATGCGGCCTCGACCCTCTTTTTCAAGAGGAACTGCTTCTCCAGGATACCCAAAAAGAGTGGGAGGTGCCTGGGCTCGTTCCTCCTGATAAAATAGAAGGATAGACGGTGTTGAAGCTCCGCTCTCCTTTGGATATCAGGAAGGAGAGGGCGTTTTAATTCCGAAACCAGAACGGCGCGCGGAATGCGCGCAACCTTGGACTCGGGAATGTGCGGCTGTGCTTCTCTCCCAGAAGGGTAAAAAGGGCCAGACGGGAAACCCCTTCCCGCGTCGCACGCGGCAAGGAAGCCTTCAGATCTTTTCAAGCTTACCCGTGTAATTTATTTATTTATTCTTTTTTTTCTCAATCATTTTTGTTTTAATTTTCTCTCTCCATTCTTCTAAATGACTATTCTTGTTTTCAAGAAAACCACTAACAATGTCCTCTTCTTCTTATTCCATTATTGATAATACAAATATTAGCAAAGTCATGCAATAACTTCATTCAATTTTATTTTTTTCTAACCACCATCAGAAATTTCAATAAATCACCTTCTTATTGCGCGACACCTAACACCAAATATCGCACGCTATCACTGTCACACAAAAAAAAATCATCAAATTTGACCACCTATTTCACTATCAGACACTCGAAAAAACAGTTACCAGCATTTATTTACAAAAAGCTTAGTCGAACAATTGACAAATTAATGCTTGATTTACCATAACTAATTCTGTGAAAAATCTAGAGATGATGTTTTTAAGAGAGAAGAAAGATCTATAAAAATACATTAAAAATTTGAATTTTGAGCAAAATTTAATAACTTCTTACAAAGAAGAAAAAGGTACGGAAGTGTTCTTATTTCATGTTCTCACAATCAACAAAAAAAGACAAATAAATTGAATAATCAATGCATTTGAAAAAATTTAATGGTGGAAGTCGGAGTAGTAAAAATTGATCAATTTTAGGTGTCTCGTTAAAATCTTTTTGAAGCAGTGAACCTAATTAGTTGAACAACTGTGCATATCTTTGTTGTGAATTTCGACCTCAATATTCTTTTATGTTTTTTCTCTCAAAAAAATTACCATTAAAAAAATTGATTTGTGGTAAGACGGAAAAATGGAGGAGGAGAAATATAAGATGGCGTGAAGATGAAGGGGTGGGGGTGGAAGAGGGGGGGGGCTGGGGTTTATTTTTACTCAAGCATGCTTTTTTTATTTTGTATTTTATTTTATTTTCATATCAGCTGTGAGCATGGTATTAAATTAGATCAACTTTTGAATAGTAATGATGTATAATAGATCGTCATGATAATTTAAGCAAGTAACTTATTCTTTTAGGACAAGTTCAAATGGGAATTTATGTCTTTTTCTTATATTTATAATATTAATTGTTTTGTCAAACATGCATTTCATGATGGTGTTAAAAAAATAATGCACGTTTAATTTTTATGATTTATTAAATTAAAATATAATTAATTTGAAATCTATATATTAAAGAAGTTTGCTTTTTTTCTAAACTATGTTAAAGTATTTTTCCATTTCATTTAAAAACTTAAACTTTTTGAGAGAGATCACTATGAAAAAAATATTAGGAAATAACTTTTAAATTCATTGTTGATCATTCATTTCATATCTCGTAGCTGGCAAGATTTTGAACATACACTGTGTAGATATTCTTTATCTATTAATTATACCGAATGAGCCCTTAAATCTCAATATACCCATAACATGTAGCAAAATAACTAAAAATTGATTGACAAAGACATAATTAAAGGAGACAATAATTATTTTTTCGACCTTGCTATAGTAGATATATATACCTATCTCGTTTCTCATGATGCACATTATTTGGTCATTGTCAGAGAGTTTCTTGACATTAATTTTGGCTAATATCTTTCTTAATGAGAAAAATAATTTCCTTGGTGTACGACTTTGAATTAGCTACTATTAATAAAAAGTATTTTCTTGATAGATATTAGACACCAAATAAAATAAAATAAATACATATAAAATATTCTAATAAATAAAGCTTGTAGCCTTGTAATATTTGATAAAGATCAAAAGGACCAAAATCACGTATAGGAGTAGAATATTTAAGGATTTTTTTTAAAATCTATCCAAAATATAAGGATTGTGTTTTAAATTTTCTTTGGCACGATTACTTTCACCATCTTATTTATTAATAATGAAAATGAATAAATGGAATAATATTTTTTGACAAACTAAAAAAAAGAAAAGAATTACTCTGAATACGAAAAATAGAGTCAATTCCCTAAATGGTCATCCAAGTTTAGGGAATTGCCATGAAATATCATTTATGTTTCACTTATGATCAAAATATCACTCAACTATCACTATTTTCCTCCAAATATACTTGACACTTCAAAAGTCTCACTCTCTCCTAGTTGGCATGCTATGTCATTAAAGTCTTTTTTTAATAATAGACTAATTTGATTCATTAAACCTATTTAACTAAAATAATGATCATATTATTTTTAAT
>JAJOOE010060500.1:0-11263 GCA_036250405.1 Solanum raphanifolium | reverse complement strand
TAGAACAAGTGAGAGATATATGAAATGAATTTCATTCTCTTAAGGGTCCTTTATGGACGTTTTTTACATTAAGAAATGTGTAGAAATATCTAGTCCCTCACTTTAAGTAAGCAGGTACATCACTCCCTTAATTTCTGCCACAAGTTCTTTAAGTAGCTGCATCACCTAGTTGCCCTTTTCTTTTAAAATGCAGTCCACATATTTCCTAAGTAGGTGCATCACCTACTTACCACTTATTTAAGTAGGTTAGCAGTTAATCTACCATTAAGAACCTATGTCATCCTTTCTACGTAAGCCACACATGTACGTAAGTAACTTAATTACGTAAGACATCCGAATCAGTAGCTTAAGCAAGTAGGTTGATTACTATGACAAATTTTACTTTACTTACTCTATTTAGCCTTAAACCTCTTTCGAATATTGTCAAACCTATTTCAAACCCTCACTACTCACATAAAACTAGTATATGCAAAATATGGGACGTTACAATATATTATGCTTGTTTGGTAAGAAATTGACATATTGTATTAAAATGTGTGATAAATATATTACCCATCAATAAAACTTGTATTATATGTGTTTTATAAATTGCTATTTGTAATATGTATTAAAACGGTATTATAAATATATTAAAAGTGATCAAGTGAAGAAAAATGTTATTGCTATAAATGGTAAATATTTTATTAATATAGAATATTTATGTAAGTTTCATAATGTGAATGTATACACTTTAATTTAATAATAGATATTTTAAATAATTTCCCTCCGTAAGGAATGTTAATATTAAAAATATATTGATACTTATTTTTTTTCACAATTTGTTTTTCAAAAGTACTTTTTTCAAAAAAAGATTGTCCAAACACAATTTGCTTATCAAAAACACTTTTCAAATGAATTAACCAAACAAAAAATATTATTTATTTCAAAACTTTTTCTAAAAACTATTTTTAAAAGTAAACAAATTATAGCAATAGTAAACAAATTATAGCAATAATGTCAAACAGACTCTAAAACATGATCTACCGAGGATTTGAGTTTGAGAATCATATAGGTCACATATGTAGAAATTATAATGGGTCAACATAATGTGTACCACCAAAAATAAAGAATATGCTTTTTAAATTCATCTTAAAACAATTTCTTGTACATTTATGTTCAGCAATAACGATAAATAATCTTTAGCATAGACTCAAATAATCTCCAATATTGGATTACATCTACCTTGACATGAAATCTTGTTACATAGCTCCAATTTTATGATGCACTTTCAAGAGAAATATCAATACTGATAATAACTCAACAAGAATCGTTCAAGTCTTGACAGATCAATAGAAATAAATGAAAATGCTATGCAACAAGAATATGATATAAGGAATTAACTATATTTGTACCTTCATGTATAATTAAAAATTTACTTCAATAATTACTAACATTATTTTTCAGAATATACATTGTGCATGACTTGAAACAAACTAGTATATATAAGTCTGCATGCGAATTCTTTCATTCCTAGCACATTCCACCTGGAAATAATAGAAGCATAACATTAGGAGTTACTCATTTGCTGCTGACAAAACGATGTGGTAGTAATTCTGAACTAAAAATTCACATTCATATAACTGTTGAACAAGAAAAGGCTCTTTAACTGCGTAACTGCGATAAAAAGAAGATAAAAACTTAATGTGAGATGTTCTTTTTTAGATAAATTTCTTGTCTCACAGCATCATGATTCCTACAATTCGAACAAAATTAGATGTCCTTCACTAAAAATCTGAAAGAATACCCCCACCAACACCAACACCCCCTCCCACAAACCCCACCCCAAAAGAAACCCAAGGACTTAACCTGCGCCACAAGTTTCCTTGAGTAATTATGATAAGAGGAGTCATAGTGGTTACAACACATACTTAGCTTGCACAAATGTGAATTTGAAGGTTAGACTAGTTTTCTTTAAAGCCACACTAAACCTGTCCATATCCAACAAAGCCTGCTTCTATAGAGATGCAAAGCTGCAGAGTCCACATGCTACTCTTTTTATACGTTGTGTCCCTCAATGAGTCAAACTTTAGCAGGATGTATTCAAAAGGTGCAAAATAAATGCTCCCCTCAATGAGTCAAAGTTTAGATGGATGCATTATCAAAGTGCAACATCTTCAATAAAAATTAAAGTGAAATAAAAAGATTTTACGATTCATTTTCAAATATAGCTTCTAAATGTATTATGCTTTCTTCAGATCATATTAATAGGGACCATACCTGGAAAGCCTCTAAGATAGAATTGTAATGCCTTTGCTCTGAAACTGCAGCTGCATATTGCCCCTTGAGAGCTTCATGAGCTTTCTGCTCCGACTGTAGAGCAATTTGCACCTTTTCCAGCTTCTGGGATATGCAGCTCACTAGTAAGTGTTCATATTACAGACCATACAAGCGCCACTAAGAAATATTTTGATCTTTTAATGCTTATGCTGAAATTTGTTTCGGATGAGAGAAAAGCGTAGGCAATAGGCAAGAGCAAATATAAATGGCAGAAATATAACTGTCAGTGAAAAAATGGAATATGACACAGAGAAGATCCAGTACTCCTCTACACAACTTGCCAAAAGGAAAATAGGCAATGCAAGAGCCATCAAGGAGATCTTCAAGCTTTCCTTTTAAAGGCATTATTGGTTTCATGAAAGGTACCCCCAATGTCACTTACACTCCCACTGAATTAATTACTATCATGCAGGGATTAAAGATTGCTTTACAACATAATCCTACTCCCATTGAAATAGCCTCAGATTCATCAGAGGTAATCACCATGCTACAAAATGGACATCTGACTTACTGTCCGTCAATCTCTGAATGCAGGTCATAGATGTGTTGGTGTTTTTTTAAAAGTGGGGCAGCACAAAAAGATTAAAAATGTCTCTCAATGGATTGAAATGACTTTCAATAGCTTTCAATAATTTTATTAAGCATTGAGGGGCTTTAAATAGCCAACATAAAACATATAATCTGCATAATTTAAAATTTAAACAACCTAAAATATCTCAACAACATAAACAAACTAACTAAAATTCAAAATTCAAATTTATTCAAACTAAATTACTTATTTTGCTAAAAGTTACTGCAGTAACTAAAAGCAAACTTCAACACTCCTCCTTTGCTTTAGTTACTGCAATTGAAAAAAATGTTCCTCCTCAATTTTTGCTTTGGTAGTTGATGCTGGATTTTTTCATTGTTTTTGAACTTGCAAATTTTCTTCTTTTGATTTTGTTCTTCAAAAACACATGCGATGACATTGTCTTGTGTAGAAGTTTTTTTGAAAGTGCTTTAATCTGAACTTTTGTATGATTTGCAGAGAGAAGTTGTAAGAGTTTTTCTTCCTTCACAAGCTCACATATCATATAGGTTTCAAAATATGATTTTATTCTCAAAGACCAAATTTGATAGTTTTCGTCTGTGAAAATTTGTGGGGCATTCAAAAAGAGACAACTGCTTGCCATTATTTTGGTTAAAAAATGATTTAGAAAAGCCTGTGCGTCACGGGTTGAAAAGGTAGCCTTGATGGGTTAAAATGGGTAGCCCTGATGGGTTAAAAAGGTAGCCCTTATGGGTGAAAAATGTATGGTAGTTTTTGGAAGATTTCACAGATCCCTTAAGATCAATGAAGCTCTTGATACCACTATTGGTGTTTTTTTAAAAGTGGGGCAGCACAAAAAGATTAAAAATGTCTCTCAATGGATTGAAATGACTTTCAATAATTTTATTAAGCATTGAGGGGCTTTAAATAGCCAACATAAAACATATAATCTGCATAATTTAAAATTTAAACAACCTAAAATATCTCAACAATATAAACAAACTAACTAAAATTCAAAATTCAAATCTATTCAAACTAAATAACTTATTTTGCTAAAAGTTACTGCAGTAACTAAAAGCAAACTTCAACAAGATGCAGTCACAGGATAATCCAACAGTCAGTCACATACAGGGAGAAAAATCAAGTAGCTGATCTACTGGCAAAAGAGGGTGCAAAGAGGTAATGTTTAGATAGACTTAGAATTTTGATAGTTCCTCTGATGTTTGCCAACAATGTGTTTGGACAGACATTCTAGAACTACTTTGCTAGATATATCTCGGGCTATAACATTTCATGTGTTGGACACATCTGGCGAACAAATTATAGGAGCAATGCTCCCACTAATCTAGAATTTTGCCATATTGGTATGATAATCCTATCCAGTTAACACCCCCTCCCCCCCCAAAAAAAAAACCGTGCCTATTAATAATCACCAATTCACATGACACCGCCCCCTCCTCCAAGTCAATTTTTTGATGAGTTATAACGAAAGCATATTCCTAAACTTCTTGTATCTATCTAAAGGATCAGAGTCTGTGTATTGATTTTAGTCCTTCCTCTAAACACTAAATTTCTGGTTATTATGAACCTTCTCATTGTTCTGAAAAAGCTTTTTTCTCACATACAGGAATTGATTAAATGCTCTGAAAAAATGAATTTTCAACTGTTCAAGAAAAATCATACACGCTGCTCTTTCTTTGAGGTATTGGTATAGAGTTTTAAGTATTAAACTCTCCTCTAAACATTGAATATACAGCCATTATTCCAAAAAAAAAAGGGTATCATTCAATTCTACTAATGGATTTACAATAGCACTATCATCTAAAGCTAGTTCTGTCTCATGGTGACAAAAGGGAAATAAAAAGTCAATCCAGCATACTCAACTTGACTTTACAGTCTAGAGTTGCAAATTCAAGATTCTTTACCTTAAGTGATGGGGTAAGTAGGAAGTAAAAAAGAAGAATTCACATCTTATATGTCTAAGGTTCTCAATATGTCAAGATTTATTGAATTTGAGTAGGAAAGATACTGTAGAATACTCCTTTTCTTTAAATTTGCTTGTCTTACTTTCCTTTTTCCTTCATTTAAAAAAGAATGTCTCTTTCCTAATTTGGCAACTCCTTAATTTCAACATTCCACATTGCATGTTGAAGACCACAAATTTAAAGTGCATTTTGGTACATTGTATATCTTTAGTCAACAACCACAAGATTCAAGTCTTTTTTAATTTCTTAAACTCTATGTCTGGTTAAACTAAGACAACCAAATGGGAACGGAAGGAGTATTATATTAACACTAGTAAACGCGGGAATTTAATATCACGAAATTTATAAAATAATACTTAAAACCTATCCGTCATTAAAACTAAAACACTATATTATTTTACATACAAGATTACGTAGTAACGAACATTAATAATGTAAAGGAAAATGAAAATTATAACATCTTATCATTTATCCTTAATAACATAAGCATAAATTTATGATTGTAAAAAAAAAACCAGGATATGTAACATAAGCAATGGTGTTAGTGAGCAACTCAACATGAGCAAAGTACACGAATATTTAAAGAAGAAAAAGCAGAAAAATAAGAAGTTCAGAATTTTCGTTGTTTTAAAATGAAAGGAAATCCCTCTATTTACAAACAACAAAGGGTAGTGTGAACAAATGTTTGTTGTGCCTTATCAGAAAGGTCACAACTATTTGGAAAAGTTGCAACCCTTCAGAAAAATCACAACCTTTCATAAAAGTCACAACTTTTCATAAAAGTCGCAACTCTTCATTGAAGTCGCAACTTTTCATAAAAGTCGCAACTTTTCATGAAAGGGAAGGTTAGTTTTGGAAATAAATAAATTAAAGGGAATCCTAGTTTGTGGGAAGAAGAATAAGAAGTTCAAAATTTTCGTTATTTTAAACTGAAAGGAAATCCATCTATTTATAGACAACAAAGGGTAGTGTGAACAAATGTTTGTTGTGCCTTATCTGAAAGGTCACAACTATTTGGAAAAGTTGCAATCCTTTGGAAAGATCACAACCTTTCATAAAAGTCACAATTTTTCATAAAAGTCACAACTCTTCTTTGAAGTCGCAACTTTTCATAAAAGTCACAACTTTTCATGAAAGGGAAGACTAGTTTTGGAAATAAATAAATTAAAAGGAAATCCTGGTTAGTGGTGGCACCACGTAGGCAGGCCTAGGGTTCTCTTTTATATATATGATATGATATAAGATAACACAAGAAATTGTGTGTTTTTTAATAGAATAGTCACTAAATAGGCATAAAGAATAATGACCTAGCATATTACATAATTAAAATGACAGTATAAGGAGCCTCTCTTCTACATTGATAATAATCAATCCATTATGAATAATCTCGCTTGTTTTTTCTTTTTCTTTTTTCGCATCAGATTTAGTAATCAATATCAATTTCAACTAATATATGAATTCTCTGTATCTAAGTGTTCAGCCAATTCACAAGGATTATGTCATTTTTCCGTCAGTTGTTAATCTACCGCACCTCTTCTACTTTTTCCAAGTTAGGAACTGGCTATACTTTGTGAAAGCGTAAGCAGAGCTTATTCTAGATCTTGCAAACAAATTTTTATTTGCGATCTACCATCACTTCGTATAATACAAAAGAGCATCTCCTCTACCATTTGTCACAATAGAGATAAATGATGTTTCACAATACTATGTGATGTACAACAGTACTGAAATTTGGTGTAATATGATATATCATTTTTTGATCAATTCAGATTTTAGAACTTGAAATTGAGGGTGTCACGATAAGAGAAATTTTATGAAACTATTACACAGATACTATTTCCTCCAGATATAATAGCACTACAAAGTGTCAAAGCCATTTGTTTCAAACTAAAGAAAAACAAATAAAAATAAGATCTAACTCTTTTTTCAGTGCTACCCGAATAGACTGGTGAGAAAAGGAAAAGGAAGAGGAAATTATTTATCTTAACAAACACAAATAGAAAAGAGGCAGACATAAATATATTTAGAGTTCAACTTGTAACAGAAGAAGTACAATTTATTTAACACCAGTAGTTCATAATCTTGAAATAAAGTAGCTTCTGATAATAGATAAATGTAACCTGACTGTAAAAAATCATTACACCGCAGATGTACATAAGTGTTTTAAAAGGAGTTTTTGGGGAGAATCAGGATGAGTCCCGGGGTGGGGCACAGTAAAAATGCACTGAGGAGACCCGGGGGTAAAAAAATATTGGGAGGTGTAAGCCCCATTGTTCTGGGCAGACGCCTAGTCACTGGGCGAGTTTTTGTTTTGGGGCGTAAGTCTAGAAAGCCTCTTCCAGATTACTAGAATTGCTAAACAAGTCTTTAATTTAATACCAAAACCACAAAAGTCAGCTTGTTATAAAATTCTAAAAAGCTAAAAAACTTGAAAGTCAATTTTTTATTTTTAGTCCTAATTTTTATTCTCTCTCTTCATCTTTTGTCAGGTAAAGGGGAAAATAACTATTTTTGCAATTTAAAAGCAAAAAACTTCATCTTTCATCACTTGCTCTGGTTCAACGCTTTTGATTAGGTTTCTTTCTCACTTTTTCTTTCTTTTCAAGTTCTTTTGCTCTTTCAAGTTAGTTTATGAATT
This sequence comes from Solanum raphanifolium, assembly GCA_036250405.1. Taxonomy (NCBI): domain Eukaryota; kingdom Viridiplantae; phylum Streptophyta; class Magnoliopsida; order Solanales; family Solanaceae; genus Solanum; species Solanum raphanifolium. The sequence continues at coordinate 3,795 of JAJOOE010060500.1, read as the reverse complement.
TCTACTTTAACTTTCTTTCCAAGTCTGGTTAGACTTTTTTGATGGATCAAGTTCTAATTAGTTTTTTCATAAATTGATTATTCTCATTAGCATCTTTAGATGAAGTAGTTCTATATGCATTTTCCATCTTTTTTATATTTATTTCTATGATATTAATTTATAAACTATTAAAAATTAAGTCTCTTGGGGATTACGCCCAGTGCCTTGAGGCTTATGTCCAGCGCCTCGAGGCTTACACCTCACCCCTTATTAGAAAAAAATATCCCCCCTTGCACTCAGTCCTTTTAAGACACTGACAGATATCAGTTAAACTGATCTCTTTATCCTTTTTATTTTAAAAAAAATTCTCACTCAATCAAATAAATTGGAGAAAAAGCTTATAAGAGTAAGGGATAAGGGTCTGAAAAATACCCCAACTTTGGTCGGATTTGTTGTTGCGATACTAAACTTTCATGAGGACCTATTACCTCCTTAGACTATTTAATATCGTATTTTTTACCCCCTGAACTATTTAATAGTGTATTTTAAAGGTATATATGTGCCCACGTGGACACATTACTATTTATAATTTTGCATTATTTTTTATGTCCACGTGGGCAAATATATATGTTTAAAATACGGTATTAAATAGTCTAGGGAGGTAATAGGTCCTCATGAAAGTTTGGTATCGCAACAGCAAATTCGACCAAAGTTAGGGTATTTTTCAGACCCTTATCCCTAAGAGTAACCATGACAAACTGACATTTGCTAAAAGGTAGTAATATAAAAACCTTGGCAAAGACTAAGCGCCTAGGACTGAATTAGAACTATTATAAGATTTATTTTCCTGTTTTTAAGAGTTCCTCACTCATTCAAAAGAATTGGAGAAAAAGCTTATTAGAGTAACCATGACAAACTGACATTTGAAAAAAGTAGCAAACTAATAATATTGGCAAAGACTGAGTGAATCCTAGGACTGAATTAAAACTACTATAAGATAATTATTTTCTGGTACTAAAATAAGAAAAGCTGTTTTCTTTTGGGAGTTTCTATTGAATGTATTTTCACTTTAAATCATTTTTCTTCTTACTCTTAGTTACATTGTGGCCCAATTTGCCAAAAGTAGCTCAGGTTAAAAGATGTTAGATTAATTTGTCTTAACTAATGAATCAATGGGTTATTTCAGATGTTAATAAATATCTGAAATATAAGATATAAAACTAAAAGACATGACGTGGTTTTGTTAAATCATCAGAACATCCAGCTTTTCAACCATAGTGTGCATCTTTCCATGCACCAATTTTCTGTTCCATTTAATAATACATATTAAAATTTCAAATTTATCCCAAGCAGGACGACCAAGAAACTGCTTCACTCTCCCTTGTATATTAGTACAGATGCATTTCAAGAATGAGGAGCATGGATACCTGTTGAGTCCCGTGCAGAATTCCTTCCATGGAATCAATTAGTTTCTTTCGACCAGCAGGGCTAGTAAGAGCATCTTTGAACTATACAAAGAGAGACAAAAAATGACAAGATAGAAGAAATCAACACTGTCTACAGAAAAAATAGGATGGATCAGAACACAAAGGGAGGAAGATTCAAACAAAGCTTGGATATCAACAAGAAATCAATGTACATTTACATGGTAGAAACCCAAGAAAACTATCAGTGAACTACAAAGTGTATGAGATAGATTACAAAGTATTCTTTTAAATTTAATCTGTGTTAAATCAGTACAGTTACACAAAAGAAGAGGAACTCAGAAAAGCAGCAAAAGTCTTTCTACTCTTCAAGAGAACAAACAACCAAATACACCTCGCTCACTGATCGATAATAAGATCAATAGGTCATTTGACATATAATTTGATGCATTTCACCTCATACTTTGGTGTGTTTTAAGTGCTTTCATTAGTGAAAAATGACCTATTGATCTTAAATTTGAGGATTTAATGTGTAGGAAGTCATGAGCGATAAGGAAGAAAATTTGAACTGAAATGAAGAAAAAAAGCAAAATCCAGAGTAATTGCATGCGGGTTGGTGCGTTGCATGGTCATAGCATCGGCGACTGGCAGATTCTGATGAAGTAATTGCATGCTAAACAGTGAAGTAATTCCTCACTGCATGGTCATCATGTTGGGAGATTTAGTATCCCAACCTTTAGTTTTGAGTTCTGCGCTTTGGTTAATGGTTCGATACTTCCCTTAGGTGCATATGATGTTTTAGCGCTTTGGTTAATGGTTCGATACTTCCCTTAGGTGCATATGATGTTTTAGGACATGTTGGGATGCTTGGTTTGGGACTCGAAAGACTGGGGCGAATTTCTGCATCATGGGACAAGATGCTAAAATTTTAACAACTGAAACAGGGCCAAGTGCAGCCAGCACTTAGGAAGTACGGCCAACACTTGGCCAATTTAATAGCTGAAAATTGGTAGATTGCTTACCCAAGTGCATCCAGCATTGCCCAAGTGAGGTACTACAGATATAGCCCGGGTTTGATATTGTTAGAATAGAAATAAGTATTTCCTACTTAGAATAGGAATAGGAATAGGAATAAGAATAGGAATCCTAGTTGGAAAAGGATTCCAATGTAGTGTCTATAAATAGGGTCTCAATGTAACTATTTAGATACACAATTCAATAATATTTTTCTTATATATTTTCTCACATGGTATCAGAGCATTGGTGAGAACAAACAAGTCACCGTATGTCTATGTCAATTTCCGGTGACTGTTGGGTCTGATTTTGTTATTCTTTTTTCTTTCTGTGGGTGTTGTGCGAAAACCAACACCACCACGAGGCTCGGAAAGCCCCCGCGACCAAACCCCAGCCAAAACCACCGGAAAACATCACCCCACGCGCTCTCACGCGCCGATCGGAGGTGGTAGTTTCCGGCGAGATCTGTCTCACGCGCCGGTGCTTTTTTTTTCATTGTTTCCAAGACAAATTTAGCATAATGTCTTTTGGGTGTGATGTTTTTGGTTCTAAAAATATGGGGATTGGAAGTTCTAGCCCTATAATCACTTCAGAACTTTTATTGGGAAGTTCAAACTATTTATCTTGGGCTTTCTCGGTTGAGCTGTGCTGCAAGGGTCAAGGTGTCCAAGATCACTTAACGAACAAGACTTATGTGGTAGATGTAAAGACAAAGACTAGTGAGGAAGATGCAAAAGCCAAAGCACAATGGGAGAAAGTAGATGCTCAATTATGTAGTCTCCTATGGCGTTCTATTGATTCCAAGTTGATGCCCTTGTTTCGCCCATTTCAGACGTGTTATACAGTTTGGGAAAAGGCTCATGCTTTATACACTAATGACATATCTTGATTCTATGATGTGATATCTCGATTCACCAACTTAAAGAAACAAGAATCTGATATGTCTACTTACTTGGGACAGGTACAGGCAGTCATGGAGGAATTTGACACATTGATGCCAGTTACTACGAATGTGGAAAAACAACAAGAACACAGACAAACATTGTTTCTAGTTCTTACTCTTGCTGGACTTCCTCCTGATCATGATTCTGTACGTGATCAGATTTTAGCTAGCCCTTCAGTTCCTACAATCGATGAATTATTCTCTCGTCTCCTTCGTCTTGCGGCACCTCCCAGTCACAAGGTAGTTTCATCACCCATTGTTGACTCCTCTATTCTCGCATCTCAAACCTTTGAAAAGCGTACATATCAATCTATGGAGAATCGGCGAGGGGGAGGGCGTTTTGGGAAACCTCGATCCAAGTGTAGTCATTGTCATAAGCCTGGACACACTCGTGATATATGTTATATTTTGCATGGTCCACCACCCAGTTATGAT
>JAJOOE010060497.1:0-13296 GCA_036250405.1 Solanum raphanifolium | reverse complement strand
TTTATCTCATTTCATTTTTGTGCCCTCTTATATTTTGTGAGAATGTAATATATGTTTTATATCTAGTACAACTATGTGGATAATTTATGAAAGTGATTATGCAATAAGGAAAATGAGTAATGGAAAAGTAAATAACTACAAATTCTAAAAGACAATACCTATAATGCTTGGACAGAGGTTGATTTGAACTCTTATGTAACACTCGAACCTTCATCTAGTATAGCAATTTGACAATATATCTTTTCAAATAAATAATCTATATTAAAGAATCAAATCATAATCATAAATTGAGCAAAAATAGTCACTAAACATAATGCATGTTAAATTGTGACAATAAATATAAAGATTTTCTAAAATTTCTTCACTGTCTTGGTGAGGGTGAATAAGGAGCATATAAAAGATACTACATTGACAATGTTTTCTCTCTGTCTTTATTTACTAATCAAAGAACTTTTCGTTGTTTGGATACTTAAAAGCCAAAGAAGAAGATTTTAAATGGGGATTAGTTGTTTGCTATAGTTAAGATTTGAATTTTAATTGAAATATAATTGTGGATGGGTTTACAAGTTAGTGGGGGCAATGAGAGATAAGAACGTGCGGTTTTTCTTTCTTCTTTTAAATTTTAACCTTTTAATTTAATTAATAACTTCCAAACAAAGAAAGTCATAATTTTCATTTTTTTCCTAAAAAAATCATATTTTAAAAAGGAAAACATACGTTACTTTGTATATCTTTCTATTTATTAGTTTATATTTTCAAATTTGATGATTCATGTTTTTTAAGTGATTGCAAATTTTTATTTTTATTTTTAGTTTCTTAGATTTTAAATTAATTCTTTTTTTGTGGTGAGTTCTTTTTACAGATTTTCTATTAATTTTAAAAATGAATGAAAAATAAACTACCCCACTTCTACAACAAACTATTAATTGACTGTTTTAACTTCTTCTTTTTTACAATAAGTTTTTAAATTTTTTTAATGGCAATTATTGTTTTTTTAAAATCAGTTTTTTAATTGATTTTTTAATGAATAATTATTGTTTTTTGTGGTGCTGACACATGACATTTTTTCTTCTCCTTTTATATATAGATAGATCATTATAATCTTTGACCATTTATCATCTGTAAATTTTTTATTTTTTATTTTGATGAAAAATAAATAAAAAGTGGTAAGTTAGTGTAAATGTAAAAGTTCATAATCATATATTGGAAAATTTAGGAGTCATTTGGTACTTGGTAGGTGTATATAGCAAGGAGATCTGATATAATCTTATCATCATCATCATCATCATTATTATTATTATTATTATTTTCCACACAAATATATTATACGTGAGTAAGTTAGTTATACGAAAACGTTATATATTAAACACAAATATATTATATGTGAGTAAGTTAATTATACGAAAACGTTATATATTAATTTATGATGATAGGGTATATGAAATAATAATAAAAGACTAAATTTTTATTCCATTTAAGAAATAACCACATTTTATAAATTGTTAAAAATTATATAAACGAAAATTAAATTGTAAATGGTATTCCAATTTTAGTTTATAAAATTGGGGTATCCAATATTAATAGGTGTACATCTAGTCAATTTTTCTATGACTACATAGTATTGTATAAAATTTCATGGAATTGTTATTTTCTCCTTTGACTCATGACTAATTGTAATTGATATTCGAAATTCTTTTGATATGCTAAGTTGTTGATCAACTATAAGGTAGCAAAGGTCACTCTTAAAAGTGTAGTTTTATGACAAGAAAACCGTTGTCATATGAAGGAGAATTCATATATCTAATATTTGAAAAACGTGATTTTAGGGCAAAGATTACGCTAATTTATGCTACCGTATGGGCAGAGAAGGAGAGTTCATATAAATTTCTAATCAATAGAAATTTGTTGCAAATTTGACAAAAGGAAACTTCAAAAAGTACATTCATCTAGAATTTGGACAAGTCCTTTGTAAGAAAAGTAAAAAGTAAAATATTTGAACTTGTCAATTAATTAACTACAAAGACAACAGACTATTTTTCAACACATTATTGATTATCTTCATGTTTCAATTTAGAATCAAACCAGAAACCATTTTGTAGGTACTATAGTCAGACCTCCATCCTTTATAATAATATTTTACTATCATAACTATATTTTCGGTGATAATCAATCTTTCATATTATATTATATATACTATATGTTATTATTACATATCAATTTGTTATACTAGTCAAAAACAATATCGAATCAAACAATATTGTTAACAAAGAGATTTGACTATAGAATAAAAAAGGTCTACATGTTTTCTGGGTCAAAGATAACCTAAAATACTTGTCTTTCCAGGTGTAAAGAACACATTGTCATTTAGTACACATGCTAGTCGATAAATTCACGCTAAGTAAATTTATTCAAAGTAAAACGTTCTCTATTAATCAAATATTTTTATATTTAGAGCTCGAACTATACCCCTTTATTCCCTTCAAATTTCATATCTAGTCAAACACAATCTGACATCGAAGTAAGTAACGTAAAAAATCCTTTATCTCCATTTCTCATTATCATTTGTAAATTGAATTCCTTTACTTTATAACCATTTTATGGTTCATAATGAGTTTCCTCTCACATTCATACCATACCAATGTCACTATCCAAAGACCTTTCTTACCTAAATACTTGTCAAAATTCTATTTGAAGTTTGAAACTTCAAATTTTCTGTTAGTAAAACACCACAACTTCTATCATGATATATCTATTAAACTCTAAATACTTTGCCCACAAATAAATTAACAAAAAAGAAATACTCCATCACCATGAAAGAATTAATTTTCATTCCTTTAGCAGGATTAGGCTATAACATCCGGCAATGTGAAATAATTGAAGAGGCTTAGAATTGGAAATTTTCATTTTTGGAAAGAATTTTAAAGATCTGGAAAATTGACTAAGTATGGGAAAAAGTGAGTTTTTGTCCAACTTTGAACAGCCATAACTCCTATATCAGGATGAGTTAGGTGTAGTTCCAGTTATTATTGTGAAGCTTGTGGAATGATCTTTCCAACGCCGCCAAGTTTTCTCGATTCCGAGTTTGTATGAGTGAGTTATGCCCTTTGGAAGTTGGGCAGTTGGCAGGGAAATCCGTCCGGAAATTGTAAGGGTATTTTGGTCTTTTCCCTAACCAATTCTTTTGGTTATATAAATGTGTTAGACTGATTTTTTGATCAGTTTTTACCATTTTAAAAGAGTGAGAGTAAGGGTTTTGAGTGAAGAAGAGAAGAAGAAGAGAAGAAGAAGAGAAGAAGAAGAGAAGAAGAGTAGAAGAAGAGGAGAAAGAGGAGATCAAGCAAGTTTCCGTCGTGGATATCGTCGGGGGTGATCCCTAGTAAGGTATGTGAGTTCATAGTGTTGGTTGGTTCTTTCCCCCACACGCCAAACTCATTTTTATTATTGAGAAAAGATTGATTAGGTTTGTTGAAGTTGTTGGTTGTATTTGTTGAAGTTGTTGGTTGTGATTGTGTTGAAGTTCTTGTTGATTTTGGGCATGTTTCCGGTCGTGTTGTGAGTTGAAATCTATTGTATGTTGAGGGGTTTATGATTCTAAGTGTTTGGGGCTAGATCCATTGAAGTTAAGGAGGTTTAGAGTTGGAAAAATGAAGGAGAAGAGTCAGATTTTTGGGGGAAAAAGGCTGGGGCGTCGCGCCAGCCAGCGCGCCCCAACAGGGGTTCTGATGTTTTACCCCTGGCGTGGCACGTCTCTCAGAGCGCCAGCAGGCCCTTTCTGAGCTTCAAGGGCTGGCGCTCCGCGCCTTGCAGAGCGCCAAGGATGCCAAGTTCCCCCATTCTTTTCACACTTTCTCATGCATGTTCCTAGGTATTATACCTATGTTTCATAGTTGTTTCCGACACTCCAAAGTACGTCTAAACATCAAGAATCCTTCCATAACATGTGATCAAACACCTTGAATTCATAATTCCAATTCAAGGAAAGTTAGTTTCCAAGTTAAGTGAAGTTAGAGCCAAGCTTAGAAGTTAAGAAGTAAGTCAAAACAAGTCTTCAAAGTTTTCAAGAGTCTTCATTGAACGTTTTAACTTCATTCTAAGGCTCAAGTTCCAAGTTAAGTATAGAGTTTCAAGTCAAGCAAAGAGTCTCAAGTTTCAAGTCAAGTAAAGAGTATCGAGTTTCAAGTTAAGTCAAGAGTTTTGAGATAAGTCAAGAGTTAAGTTCATTTCTTAAAAGTTATTAGGGAACTAAGTATTTCCCAAAGAAGTTTATAAATGTTTTCACATTTAAGATGAGAGGAAACTGAGATTTCCAAAAGAGTTTTGAGCAGTTGAGTACTATCTCTTTTTGATAAAAAATGAGTTTTGCGAAAGAGTTTCTAAAACATGATCAGTATGACAAATCGAGTATGTCATCAATGTTTAAACAGCATGGTCTCTAGATATACCATCAATGTTTAAGCAGTATGAATATCCCGAGTCATCAATGATCATATTAAAAATATGGTTTTGATTTGTTGTTTTTAGAAAGAGTTTTCAAGAGCTTTTGGGCTAAGTTTTGAGTAATTATCTCAACTAAAGAAAGATGTGTTTAAAACACTTATGAGCTAAAGTATTTTTGGGAGTAGTCTTGAGCACCGAATTGGGGACACGAGTTCATATTAACTCAACTCTTCATAAGAGCCATGTAGCCAAACATGGGATTTCTCGGATCATACTTTTTAGATGATCACGTAAGATTAAGCTAGTGGATCCACTTGGTAAAGTTAGCTTCCTATATCACGGCAAGGTATAGGATGGTCCTTGGGCAACGTGAGGTAAAACATTGTATCATTAGCTTTCTTTATCACAACAAGGTATATGATGGTCCTTGGGCAACGTGAGGTAAAACGTTGTATCACTAGCTTCTTATATCACGACAAGGTAAAGGATGATCCTTGGGCAACGTGAGGTAAAACGTTGTATCACCACTTAGTTTCATAGTGGTGGTTGTCGGTTAGAGAAACTCCCACAGTAGAAAGAGCTTGGTTCCTTGAGAAGTTCTGCTTAGTATGGATGGGGGTATGGGACTTCATTCATGCATTGCACAAGTAGACTTCGAAAGAAAGCATGGTATTTTCATGATATTATAAATATGATTTTTACATCATGTTTTAATAGTTTTACAAGCTTTATATATTACATGTGTCTTATTGCTTTATATATTGAGTTCAGTTATTCTTAAGTTGAACAGAGCCAAGGTAAGTTCTCTTTTGTATCCCTTTCAAGCTTAAGTTGTTGTTTAGCGGTCCAGCTCGCATACTCGTACATTCCATGTACTGATGCCAGTTGGCCTGCATCTTGTTATGATGAAGACGCAGGTACCCAGGATCAGCATCCATCACGCCGTTGATCCAGTTGAGCACTCCAGAGTCAGTGGTGAGCCTCTTTGCTTTCCGGAGGACTCGGTTATTTTGTGTTCTTAGTTTTGTTCTATTAGGATGTTGCGGGGTCTGTCCCAACATCCATCACAGTATTGTAGAGGCTTCATAGACAGTCAGTTAGTTAGTTTTGAGTCTCTCTTCTATGTATATATGTAAATATCTATTTTGAGTTTCGAGTTGCCTTTGTGGCCAGATTTTATAAGTTAAGCTGTTTCGTAACCTTGCATTTGCATTGAGTTATTCTGTTGAGGTTTCTGCTGAGTTAAGAAGGCCAGGCCAAGGGTTCGCTTGGGGCCAACAATGGTCTCCGAGTGCCGGTCCCGCCCAGGGTGTAGGCTCGGGGCGTGACATAGGCCACATTGTATCAGCCATTGAATTTGCAAAACAAATTCTAAATAAAGATGAAAATTTTTCCATCTCTTTTCTCATCATGGAACTTCCCTTAGACTATGGTGTTCAAAATTTTATTCAATCACTCACTTCTCAACCTCGTTTAAAATTCATCGATATCTCCCTAGACGAGAAAACATCATCTGGATTCCTCAATAACCACGAAACATTCCTCTATGATTTCATCGATATTACAAATCACTTGTACGTGAATATGTTCACAACATTTGTAAAACAAGTTCATGTTATGGTTTTATTCTTGACATGTTTTGTACCTCGATGATTGACATAGCTAACGAATTTAATGTCCCTAGTTACATTTACTTTGCTTCAAACGCTTCTTTTCTTGGCTTATGTCTTCATTTCGAGACCTTAAGAAATGAACAACATTCAGACACATCCAGATACATGAACTCTAACGAGGCATTATCAATCCCAAGTTTTAAAAATCTTTGTCCTACTAAAGTTTTGCCTAAGCATTTGTTGGATTCAAGACTTGCCTCAACGTTGTTTTTTGATGGAATTCGTCGATTTAAAGAGACTAAAGGGATTATTGTTAATACTTTTTTCGAGCTTGAATCGTTTTCTCTTCAGGCTCTTTTGGATTCTAAGATGGTTCCAAAAATTTATCCAGTTGGTCCAGTGGTTAGTTTTGAAAAAAGTGGCCATTTTAAAAATAATTCATTGGAGATTGAAAGTATTATTAAGTGGTTAGATTATCAACAGGATTCCTCTGTTGTGTTTTTGTGTTTTGGTAGTATGGGAAGTTTTGAAGCAGAACAGATCAAAGAAATAGCAACTGCACTGGAGCATTGTGGTCACAGGTACTATTAGTTGTAATTTTTTGTTACTCTCCCGTTTCAATGCTTGTCTGGTTTAGATTTAACACAGAGTTTAAAAAAAATAAAAAGAACTTTTAAATCTTGTGGTCTTAAACTAAAGATGTATAGCATGTACCAAATTGTTAATTAATCTCGTGGTCTTAAATATGTCATGTGTAAATTTGAAGTTAAAGAGTTGTCAAAAAGAAAAGAGACGTTTTTTTTTTAAACAGACTAAAACAGAAAGTAAGACAAACAAATTGAAACGAAGGGAGTAACATAGTGTACATACATATAATGCATCTATGTATCACTGAAAGGTGTGGTAAAATGGTAAAGGTTTCTTTATTATTAACTAGAGATGTTGTATTCGAGCCTTGTGAATGAACTCTTATAAGTTACAACATTTTATGATAATGAGGATTCATATAACACTCCAACTAATAACTTTAATTGATTGGAGTTAAGGGTGGTCTTTTAGTGGTATAAGTTTTTTTTTTTGTACTTTGAAGTGGCATATTAATATATCTCCTTTAAGGAAAGTTGTTTTCACCTAGACTCTCCAAATTAATATTATGTGGTGCGTGCATATGTTGGATTCTCTAAAATTACTCTATTTTTGGAAAATCTAACACATACATGTCGTTATTTTTGAAAAATCTGAGCAACATAGATTTTTATGCCTCAAAAACCTATTCCTAATTTTGTTTTATTGTTATTTTCAAATAGGTTCTTGTGGTCTTTAAGAAAATCTCCACCAAAGGGAAAAGTAGATATACCAACAAGTTACAACAACTATGAAGAAGTGTTGCCAAAAGGATTCTTAGAGAGAACAAAAGAAAGGAAAAATAATAGGATGGGCACCACAAGTTACAATTTTATCTCATCCATCAATAGGAGGATTTGTGTCCCATTGTGGATGGAATTCAATACTAGAAAGTGTACATTTTGGTGTACCAATTGCAACATGGCCACTCTATGCAGAACAACAAATGAATGCATTTTTGTTAGTGAAAGAATTAGGACTTGGTGAAGAGATAAAATTGGACTATGTTGTTGATTTTGAAGGAAAAAATAATCAAGTTGATATAGAAAGTGCTCAAGAAATTGAAAGTGGTTTATTAAAGTTGATGGTAAAAAGTGAAGAGAATGAAGTGAGGAAAAAAATGAAGGAAATGAAGGAGAAGAGTAGAGTAGCTATGGAGGAAGGTGGATCTTCTTATAACTCTCTTGGACTTCTTATTAAGGATGTAATCACTAATATTTAATTTTCTTATAATATGAAGAAGAACAAAAAGAAGAAAAGATATGGTATTTGAGGAGATATGTAGTATCATGATTTATGGTCATTATCTTAATATTTGTATACTTTTAATATTTATTCAATGTTTTCACTTTTCATTATAGTTTTTTTATTTTGTATTTCTTTCAAACAATTTTCTTGATTTGAGTCTATCAGAAACAATCTTCTTACCTTACAAAGATATAGGAAAAGTCTGAGTATAATCCACCCTCCTTATAGACCTCACGTAATTTATTGATTATACTTGATATATTATTATTATAGTCGACTCAAAGAGAATAAAGAGCACTGAATATTTGTGTTTAACTAAAATTCGAATATACACACATATCACTTTAACCCTAGTACAAATTAAGTATTTAAAAGTATATATGCATAATATGTATAGTATATTTCACTCGATGAAGACAATTTTTTTTAATCATATTATGTATTATAATAATTCTATTCAATTTAGAACAAAAATAAATAAATTACTCTCACATGGAATGCTCCTTTTCAATTTTAATTCCAAAATATTCTTTTTTTCCAACTAACTCTAGTCAAATACTAGTCCAAACACCTACTGGTCAAACTTTGGTCAACATATTCTCTGAGCTCACTGTTCAGACGGAGATTCGCCGGAGAAAATGGAAACGCCGGCGAGTGAAGTTCCGAGGGTCAAATTAGGCTCGCAAGGCCTAGAAGTTTCTAGAATCGGGCTGGGCTGTAGAGGCATGTCTCCTAATCACGGCCCGCCCAAGCCCGAACCTGAAATGATCAAGCTCATTCAACACGCCATTGATCGCGGCGTCATCTTCCTCGATACCTTCGATCAATATGGACCCCACATCAATGAACTTCTCATCGGCAAGGTAAAATAAAATGTAACAATTACTGCTTTAATGTGTTGTACCTTGCTGCTTTCCAAGTTGTAATTACTCCCTTTGTCCCAATTTATATCAAAGGTTCGAAATATGATGGTCAAAACTTAATTTTAACAGTGAATTCGGCTATAAATTCTTCAAAATGTTTAAAATGAAAATTTGCATATATGCAAACGACTATACAAGTCGATATGGCTAATGATTCGATATTTAAACAAAATTTAAGAAATGGAGTTAAATGGATTATTTTTTTTGTTCTAGATATCAACAACAACATTTTCTAGAATTCTAGTTTGCATCTTATCAAATTACTTAAATGAAGTTTCCAATAGCATATACACTAACTGAGGTAGTTAAATATGTGCATTCTAAATTCCATTTGTTTAGGCAATCAAAGTAATGAGAGAAAACGTACAAATAGCTTCCAAGTTTGGCATAAGTTTGAAAGAAGGGAAAATGGACATTTGTGGTGAACCAGAGTATGTAAGAGCTTGTTGTGAAGCTAGCTTGAAGCGACTAGATATCGACTGCATCGATCTTTATTATGTTCATCGGATTGATATCCGAGTGCCTATTGAAATCACGGTTTGACATCTTACTTCTAATTTTTTTTTCCATTTATTATATTTGAGGATTTCTAGCAAACTTGTTGTAGTACTATTCTGTCGCTATCTGTTGTATACACTAGTATCTGTTGTTTCTTGTATTTCCGTTACTTCTTTTTCTAGACTACTATGAGCTATTTTTCCTTGAGCTGAGGGCCTATCGATAACAACCTTTCTATCTCTACGAGGTAGGGGTAAGGTCTGCGTATACTCTATCCTCACCTAGACCCCACTTTGTGGGACTACACTAGGTACGTTGTTGTTGATTCCTAGCGAATTGTTGGATTGTGTGGTTTGTGTAAAGAGGTAACAGTAACCAGTTAATCACTTGGATAGAAGTAGATTTCACTTGGATATAGCTTGGCTAGAAACCGCAAAAATCTTCTTGACTTCTAAAAAAAAAGAATTGATTGAATCAACTGTGTGGGAAATAGTCCCAAACTTATTTACTTGCATGTGCTTTTATATTGAGAAACTGACATATTCATGAAGATCTTCTGATGCACTATATTTCTCGGAATCTTCAAAAAGTGTTGATGGAGATGAGTGCGTGTAGGATCCTTCAAAGGCAGTACTTTGGGAGAGTCCGATCAACATAACTGATGTGTTGTTTGTCAATCCATAAGATAAAGTCAGAGACGGAATGTTGTTCTACTGACAGTAGAGAAAAAAGGGGTGTACAAAAAGGTTGAATTGAATTTTATGCTATGTGAGAAATGTTATGTGTTTCTCTCGAATTCTCGGAGGATATGCCAATGCTTTGAAATTTTTGTGTTGATAAAGTTTACTTAGTAAAAGAAACACTCATCTATGCTTACTGTAATTTCGTAGTTGCTCCAACTATGAAATAATTTTTCTTTATGTCACATTTATCAACTCTACACTCTGTCACCGACGAAATGCTTTATGATGAAATCACAAACAAAGGTCAGCTGAGACCTGTACAGAAATAATCATGGAGATCAGGATTCTAAAAAAGGTTGAATTTTTTGTGTAGCATTCAGTGTGAGATTACTTGACAATTGACATTTTAAGGAGAAGAAGCAGCATCACTGTTAGCTACTACTATCGTTTTTGAAAGCATCACCGAGTCAAAATTAATCATCTTTTGTTATAAACAAGTAGTATAAAAGAGATAAAATGTCCAGTGGATGAAAGAATGTCAATAAAGACGATACTCCTGTCAAATTGAAAATCAACATTTTGAGGCTTATGTAACAATATAATTGGGCATTTTGTTTATTGTGCCTATTGTTATTGTTTTGTTGTTATGATATTGTGTGGCATAGTGTGTAGATGGGAGAACTGAAGAAACTGATTGAAGAGGGTAAAATCAAATACATAGGTTTATCTGAGGCTTGTGCAGCAACAATGAGAAGGGCACACGCGGTGCATCCAATAACAGCTGTTCAGATGGAGTGGTCTTTGTGGACCAGAGATCTTGAGGAAGAAATAGTTCCAACTTGCAGGTAATGTGTCTCTTAGAGTTCATTCTTTCAGATAATATGAAGGTTCTTCTGAGTAAATGCCTTTTCCAGAGAATTAGGAATTGGAATTGTTCCGTATAGTCCTCTCGGACGAGGATTCTTCTCAGCAGGTCCAGAGTTGATTGAGAGCTTGGCCGAGGGAGACTTCCGCAAGGTTGGTCTAATTAATTGCACTGTCTTCGATCTTGCGTGATTTTCATTTGCATTTTTACCATTTACCTCAATTAGCTGCATATCATAGGCATCATTTTCCTTTTAAACCAAAATTCTGTAATATGTGTCATTGGCTTTTTGTGAAACTCTCCAAGCCTCTCCTTGGGGGAGCTCAATGTTAGCATCAACGCTGTGACTTTCCTACTCTTAATCAACGGCTTGCTGATTGACTGAGCTCGACCGATCTACCAGTATTGATCTTGATGAGATTTTGTCATTATTGATGAATTAAGGTTACGAAACACATGCTCTCTTATGAATAAGGCGATCTGAATACAAGATCAACGAGTCTTAACTTCTAGTGCAAAATTGGACATAAACAAAGAGCACTCTTTATAAACTAACATGCTTAGAGAGTACAAAAAGGTACTCCTATCCCACAAAGAATGGCGGGTCACAGTGTCATGGTCAATGCATCCAAATTTTTGGTATATCTGAATTATAGAAATTTCACTAGAAATCACAATATTTATAACTAGAACGATACAAAAGTAGAGTTGTTTAAACGAAGTTGTCATCAAAGAAAAAATTGTTTTGACTCATTGGTACTGGGTAACTCTATCCATCAAGGCATAGACAGATAGAAAGAAATCACCTAGTGTATTTTATTTGAACTTGAACCTCATAGTTCTCAGTCTAGTTTGCCAACTCATCCTTATCGCTCGAAATCTCTTCTGATACAGCATGTTATGATTAACGTATAAAACAATACATATGATCGGTACGGCTGATGTATGTTTCTTTTATCATTTGTTTTTTTTTTCCAGAATATACCAAGGTTGAAGCCTGAAAATTTTGAGCACAACAAGCAAATATACGAGCAAGTCAAGGAAATAGCATCAAGAAAGGGATGCACCACAGCACAACTTGCATTGGCTTGGATTCTTCACAAAGGAGATGACATATGCCCCATACCCAGTACCACCAAGATTGACAACCTCAATGAAAATATCGAAGCTATATCTGTAAAGCTGACAACTGATGAAATGATGCAGTTAGAGTCCTGTGCTGCTGAAGATATGGTAAAAGGCGAAAGGCACGCATTCATGTGGGCGACTTGGATAAATTCGGAGACTCCACCATTGTCCTGGATAGATGAATAATGGATACTTTCTCGTTTTGCTTTGGAAGAATCCCCGTTAAAGCCCAAGTCTAATTCGAAGTAAAGGCTGAACCCGGGCTAATGGCAGTTCAGCATTTCTTTCTAGCAGGTGCAATAGAGACTAGGATTTACAAATCTACAATGTTCTGGACAAATGTATACACACAATGTAGTTTGCTAGTAGTCTGAAGTTCTTTTGCTAGTGCATACCTTTATATCCAAGTTTTCCTTGTATTTGTGATGAAAATTTATTGTTATCCCCTGTGTACCTTTGATCCTTTGTGCGATAGAGCCCTTCCACACAAGACTCCTGAATCACTCCAAGTCTCGATTTTTCAATGTTATCATATGGTTTAGAATTGTTTGTGCTTAATGCATATTCAAGTTGTACTTTTTCATCAGATACAATGGCCGCTAAACACTCTATAAAGTAGAGCATTTATACGGTTCTTCTCTATACTTGATTTACATAAAACTTGGAGTATCTCAAACTGATAAATCTTCCAGAGACTCAAATCTGTATCCTCGTGTAATGACCCTCTTGGTCATTTCTGTGTCTTGCCTTCTGTGTGTCGTTTAGAGCGTTCTTATAGCGACCCCAAGTCATTTATGACTTGCTGGGACTGACAGTTCGGTCACTTGGTCATTCGTTTGGTCTTGGTGCGAGTTTTTGTGTTTTGGAGCTTATGAACCTTGAACGATCATTTTCGATCAAAAGTTCAAGAAGATGACATCGGAATCCAATTCTGACGATTTCATCAGCTCTGGAAGGGTCATTTTAGGCTAGTAGCATGGTCGACATGACTCCCGAGGTTTTCAGTGTGAGTCGGTGCGATTAGGCGTTTTAGCCTTTGAAATTTAGCCTAAGTTTGACTTTGGTCAACATTCTGAGTAAACGCGCTCAGATGAGAATTCCGTCAGCGTGGTTAGCTCCGAAATGTCGAGTTTGGTCTAGATTGACCCTTCTTTTGTGTCTGGAGGTTTTCGATATCTTTCCGAGCCCTTTTGTGGGTTTTGACTTAAAATGGCTTTTGGAAGTGGGACCCACTTTTTATCGAAATGACCTCTGATAGAAATTTCGACTGCGCTGTT
>JAJOOE010060495.1:0-14932 GCA_036250405.1 Solanum raphanifolium | reverse complement strand
CTACGGTCATAACCTACGGACCGTGAATGGATCTACGGTCCGTAGATCACCTCCGTGGATGCCCTTTTTCTGCAATTCCTTCAGCTGTCTCTAATCTTTCGCGCCTGAACACCTTTCCTGCAAAACATGATAAAAACACATAAAAACCAATATAAAAGGGCCCTAGACACACACAACTTGTAAGTGAAATGTATTAGAAATACCGTAAACTCACGGTATATCAGCATTGCGGTTGATACACAAAAGGTTGAGGCCGTAAAAACTTGCCCCAGACCTATGACTCCGACAGAGGTTCATAGTTTCTTAGGGTTAGCTGGGTACTACAAAAGGTTTGTAGAGGGGTTTTCTTCACTTTCAGCACCATTAACGAAGCTGACTCACAAAGCAGCTAAGTTCCAATGGACTGAGGCTTCCGAGCATAGTTTCCAGGAGCTAAAGGACAGGTTGACATCAGCACCAGTTCTAGCATTGCCAGAGGGTTCAGAAGGCTATGCGGTGTACTGTGATGTTTCTAGTTTTGGGTTGGGATGTGTTCTAATGCAACATGGTAAGGTTATCGCATATGCTTCAAGGCAGTTGAAGAAGCATGAGAAGAACTATCCGACCCATGACAACAAGAGGATCCTAGCTTAGAGCAGCTTAGAGTTAAAGCTCAGGATCAATAATCTTTAGCATTTGATATAGCAGAAGATGGAGTCCTCAGATATAGCGGTCGATTGTGTGTTCCGAATGTTGTAGGGCTTCGACATCGAATTATGGAAGAGGCACATCATTCCCGTTATTCTAATCACCCTGGTTCGACGAAGATGTAACATGATATTAAGGAGATCTATTGGTGGCAGGGGATGAAGAAGGACGTTGCTGAGTTTGTCGCGCAGTGTCCTAACTGCCAACAGGTTAAGGTTGAGCACCAAAAGCCCGCTGGGCTAGTTCAAGAGATAGCCATTCCTTTGTAGAAGTGGGAAGCAATTAATATGGATTTTATTACAGGGTTACCTCGATCGCTTCGCAAGTTTGACTCTATTTGGGTAATTGTTGATAGACTAACAAAATCAGCCCACTTCTTACCAATCAGGGCTACTTTTTCGGCCGAAGACTATGCAGGGCTCTATATGAGAGAGATTGTTAGGCTACACGGTGTCCCAGTATCTATTATCTCTGATAGAGGAGCACAATTTACCGCCAACTTCTGGAAGTCCTTCCAGAAAGGATTAGGGACACAAGTTAATCTTAGTACCGTCTTTCACCCTCAAACAGATGGCCAAGCTGAGCACACAAATTTGACACTCTAGGATATGTTACGGGCGTGCGCGCTAGACTTCAAGGGAAGTTGGGATGACTACTTGCCTCTTATTAAGTTCACATACAATAATAGTTCTCATTCCAGCATCGAGATGTCACCTTATAAGGCTTTGTATGGGAGAAAATGTAGATCCCCCATTGGATGGTTTGAGGTAGGTGAGTCAGGGTTGATCGGACCCGACTTAGTCCAGCAGACAGTAGAGAAAGTTAAGCTCATTCGGGAGAGGTTGCTAATAGCTCAAAGCCGACAGAAGTCATACTCAGATGTGCGACGAAGGGACTTAGAGTTTTGTGTCAATGACTGGGTATTCTTAAATGTCTCGCCCATGAAAGTTGTTATGAGATTTGGCAAAAAAGGCAAGTTTAGTCCAAGATTCATTGGGCCATACCGAATCCTTCGGAGGGTAAGACAAGTGGCTTATGAGTTAGAGTTGCGTTCGGGAAAATAATTTGTTCATCCAGTTTTCCATGTATCAATGCTACGGAAGTGTGTAGGAGACCCTTATCGGGTTGTCCCAGTTGAGGATGTTCATATCACAAAGGATTTGTCCTACGAGGAAACTCCAGTTGCCATATTAGACCGACAGGTCCGTAAATTGAGTACCAAGGAGGTGGCTTCGGTTAAAGTATTGTGGAGAAACAAGAATAGAGAAGAGGTGACCTGGGAAGCTGAGAATGGCATGAGGTCGAAATATCCTCACTTGTTTCATACCCCAGGGTGATAGCATATCAATTTATATTAGTGAAGTAAGGTTAGATATCTATCCATTTTATTTTATTTTTATTATTGCTTATTATTATGGTTGTTGTCGTTGTATTTTTCTCGCACTGTTATTGCGGAGCTACAGTGCTTAGCTATTTATGCCGTCATGTGAAACGCCCAGGTTAGAATTTTTGCGTTTCACGTTATGGATTGTCACATTCACAAATGATACTTTGCCTATACTTTGGCAACTCCTAGGGACATGATTGTGTGACTCAGATTTTTTTTCATTCGAGGATGAATGTTTCTACGGGGAGAAGAATGTAACACCCCGACTTTTCCAAAACGTCTAAATTAACTCGTACCTTCGTGGAAAGACAAAGAGGGTGATTAATAAATTAAAAAGGATGTGGTATGTCATATTTTAAGTGTTCAAGGGTTTTATCTCAAGTTTTGAAGTTAAGTAAGTGGCAAAATAAAAGTTGGCGAAAGTTATCATAAGTCCCTTTTTAAAGATTTCTTCGAAATTTGGGTCAATTGTATTGGATGTTTTCTCCCAATATATAACGAGTTAGAAGGCCTATTACCCATTAAATCGAAGGCTTACGAGTCTAGTTTGCAACGCACAAAACCCTGTATCAAACGGACATCCGAGTAAAAAATTATGAGGGTTTTACTAGGGACTGCCAAGGCGGAATCCGAGTCGGATCCGGGTCAGGTAAAGAAAGATGGTATGTCGGCTATTTAACGTTTTTAGCCATGGAAACAGTTCATTTCAGTTCCAAAACCAGAGAGAAAGCTTAGGAGAGGGTTTCTATGGAGTCCTAGCATAATGAAGGTTAGTTCTGACGATTTCTACCATTAAACATTGCCCCCGTGCCTAGAAACGTAATCTCTACACATGGCAATCGTTTTTCCCTTCTATTTGTTGCGTTTGGAGCTATTTTTTAAAGATATAAATTTGTAATTATTGGTGTTTCTTCATGGTTTTAACTTGGTTAACTAAGGTAATCATCTCGAGACTCTTTTATGATTGTTTTTATGAATTTCTACGGACGTTTCGACAAGTTGGGGCAATATGGAAAATCTGCCGATATATGATTAATTATAAACTGTTTATAGGTGCGTACCAGGTGTGTGTATATATAGCGTTTGCGAAGCTTAGGACATAAGGAACAACTTTCGTGAAGGAACTACGGTCTTTCGAGCGTTCATTCGAAAGGTATGTTAAGATTATTACCTTCGTTTGACATGTTTCCTTACATGTAGTTAACGTTGGTGATCTTGTAGATGTAATTATGAATAGTTGGCTGATTAGGTGGTTATAACCCCTCATTTTAGGGACTAACGATCTGTTAAGAAAGACCCTAAGTTAAAAACGACTTGGAGATTATTCATATATATATCATTTATAGCTAAATTGCTCGCCTTCAACCTAGTTAATTTTTTATTGTTGCCCTTGGGGCTATTGTGGTTAGTTGTTGAGCTATGAACTGCCTATGGGGGCTATAATGTTGTCTGATAGGACTATATTGTGCCTAAAAGGGCTATGAGTTGCCTACAGGGCTATATTGACGTCTAAGAAGTCTATGTGCTTCCTACAGGGCCATGTTGTTGCCTAAGAAGGCTATGAGTTGTCTATAAGCTACGTTGATGCCTTAGAGAGCTATGTGTTGCCTACAGGGCTATATTAATGCCTAAGAGGGCTATGTGATTGCCTACGGGGCTAGGGGACTACTGGTAGGGGTATATAGGCTGATTGGCACCTTCCAGGCTTATGGGGGCCTGAGTAGGTGGTCTTATGTGTTGTTTGTACCTGCCGAGCTTATGGGGGCTTTGTTAGGTTGTTGTTTTATTATTTTTGATAAGTTTAGATTTAGGAGCAGGTCAGTACACTTATCTTATCCTTGATTTATTTATCTGATTATTCCAGTATATCAGGATACCTCATCATAGATATTGCCTTTCATACTCTGTACATTATTTTGTACTGACGCCCCATTGCCTGGGTGCGCTGCATTCATGCATGCAGGTCCTGATAGACGACTGAGTAGACCTCCTCAGTAACAGGATTGACTTTTATCCGGTTGGCTAGCCCCTTTCCTCCGGAGCTGCCAGAGTTGGGAGGTTTGTTACCTTTTGTTGCATATATTTTTATGGGTAGGCTGGGGCCCTGTCCCGCTAATCTTTACTACTCTTAGACGCTTGCAGACTAGTGTGTGGGGTGTATAGCTACATTATGGCCATACTTGCCTATGTGGTTGGTTTGCTGAAGCTTGTGAGTTGTTTGATGTATTGTATTGATATATACCTGCTTTTAGTTTTGGTATAGATATCATGGTGGCCTTAACGGCCCAATCAGGACTTATTTGCTAGTTGGCTCTTTATTTATATGATCTCCTGGGAATAGTTGTTTCTTTTATAGATCAGTTGCTCGGGGCCTTGCCGGCCGATGGCTTAGTTTTAAGCCGAGATATACTTGTTTGATTTCTTGATTGCGTGTGGCTGCCATATGCTAGTAGCAAATGGTTCAGCAGGGTCGGCTCGGGCCTGAGTTTTAGCATTAGGAGCCAGTTGCGCCCCTTGAGTTTGGGGTGTGACAACTTGGGCTGGGACAGTTAACGACCGTTGACTATCCAGTAGCCAACTACATTCGTCAGGGTGTTCCGAGAACAATTTGGTTAACGAACGACTACGGCCCACATAATCGTCCTTTAAGTGGAAAATAAAAAATAGGCGTCGTTTGACGGAATATGTTATACCATGAATGCAACATTTTATAGCAATTTAAACACATTAAACACAAATAAACAATTTAGCAATTAATAACAATTAGTTAAATAGTCAAATCTTATGGTTAGAACTTAATTAAATCTCCAGCAGAGTCGCCATTTCTGTTATGCCGTAATTTTCCTATCTTTGGAAAAATCACTTTTTGAAATGTTCTAAGTATAAAACATTTTAAGAAAAATATTTAGAAAAGAGTTACCACTTAATTTTTTAAAGAAATTAAGAAAACTTATAATTTTCAAAGATTTAAGCATAAAAAATCATTTGAAAATACCATAGAGGGTTCAGGGTTCAATTTACACTTCGAGAAGGGTTTAAGCATTCGAAGTGTCCGCTAACATGCGGTTGACCCGCGACTTAACTAAAATATATTTGACTATTTTTAGGAAAATAATGATTTAACATAAAAAATAATAACTTATAATAGTTGATTAACATTGAGAAAATAGTTAAATAAATGACACATTTTTTTATTTTATTTTATTTTTTAGAGAAAGGGATCCAAAGTGAAACATTTGACTCAAAATACAAGTGATTAGATTATGAATAAAACTAGATTAATTAGAATTTATTTAATTAATTTTGAAATAATAATTAAAACCAATTTGATAAATAAAGCATGAAAATCATTTTAAATTAATTGACTAACCATTTTTGAGAAAATGACTAAGTAAGTATATATATATATATATATATTTTAAATTGATTGAAAAGGTTTTGACTAATATTTTTAAAGTTTATTTGAGAAAAATACTTTAACTAAAAAAAAAACAATTTTAAAATGAATAAAATGTGATTAAGTGAAAGCATTAAAGAACATCTCTTTTAAGGACCAAAGGTTAACTTAATAAAATTTTGACCAATATACTTGATTAATAAAATAAATGAACACAAAAACATGAAATATATTAAAATTAAACCAACACAAAGAAAATAACTCATGGGGAATTTATTATGTTAATTAACAATTATAAAGTTAGAGTTAAACAACAAACAATAAATAATCACAATTAAATAATTAAAGAGTAAGGGAGAATTTGATTTTGGGCCTTCTTCTGGGCCAATTTCGCTGGAACTTTTGGGGTTTAATCATAATCCCGTTTTTGTATACACCGACTGTATATGAGTGTATATCGACTCGTATATCAGCTCTTTTCATGTATATCTTTCTTCCAAACACATGTGTTTGACTTTTGGACCTGTATATCGATATTCACCATGTATACCGGTGTATACTGTTGTATGCAGCATGTATACTGCCCGTTTTCGGACTTTCCGTACAACTGTTTTCAATTTTCAGTTCGTATAAAATTGTTGTTGACTCGATGGAGAAGATGTTGGATTTCTACCCAACCCGTGATGCAAGGAGAGTAACAAAGGGATTCCAATGGACTCAAACCGAGAGGGTTCATGCAAGAAAAGAAGGATAAAGATTAGGACAAGGAAGAAAGTCACAACAACTCAAAATCTGAAAATGCAAACATATAAAGGGCATAGGAATGATTCCAGATTATGGATATGCTATGACTAAGAACACAAAACTTTTGTTGCAAACGTGGTTCAAGATTCTAACCATAATTCAATAAATTTTAAATGAAATGTCTACAAAGACACACCAATATTGTATTGAGATTAAGAACATATTAGTGCAAATTAATCATTGGGGATGGTAATAACTCAAGTAAAGAAGTAAATCTCAAATCCATAAACATTTTAACTCATTCCTAACAACAACAACAACAAAATAAAAATAAAAACTATTATGTCATAATCCGAACGATCAAAACAAATTAGCACATAAGTTAGCTAATTAATGATGAATTCAACAAGGCAACGGAAACCAACATGAACCAAAAACAATAAAAACAATAAAATAAAGAAGTTTATCATATGCACATTACCCTTCAAATTGTAACAAAACACTTGGGCAAATTTAAGATACACAGAACTTGACAAAATACTCCAACATTAATTTATGGCAAGGGATATAAACAACAAGCCAATCTTGGATAAATGATAAATTGAGAGATAGCATGTTAATATAATTTTAGAACAGATCAAAAAAATTACATATCCAAACTACCATATCAGACAACTTATAGCAATTTTAAAGTTGGGTGAATTTATATAATCATAAGGATTTTAACAGGTGTATTTTGAAGAGCTAAATCTTTTCACACGAATATTGGTACCACTAGTTTTAGGCACATAATTCAAAATCTTGGGTCACAATATACACAACTACATGAACACAAAGACTAGCAAAGCACGGATTTGTACTTAAATCAGGCAGTAACGCGTGAAAAGAAAAGAAAGAAAATTTCAGAGATCTGCGATATATACTAGGATTTAACACGCATTTGAAAAATAACTCGAAGAGCTCTCATGCACGAACCGAAAGAAAGAACAAAATTATCACTTTGAGATAAGAAAATAAAGGCAGCTTAATTTAGTTGAAAAGGATAACTTAAGTAGTTCAAACCAAAATGTGACCAAAACCTATTCATTAAAAGAAGACCAAAAGTTATTAAAATAAAAATGAACTAACTATACCTCAATAGGCAGCACATCTAAAACTTGGCAGTGGCAAAAGTGTGTGTGGACAGCAAGAACAACAAGAGATAAAATGGTTTTCATCACACACCCGAATAATAAAAATAAACACAACATGGATGTGGTCAAAGAGCATGTCTCTTCGAGTATTATGTACTTGATATGTCACTTTGAGGAAGGCATGCATTGACATAAAAAAGAAAAGGGAAAAAAGTAATAGTAGTAATAAAATTATGCAACAGTGAACTTCCATTTCAAACTTAGTACAAACTACTCCCTTTTGATCAGATTTTAACAGTCTTTTGATCTATACCTCAATGCTAATCCAAATATCAAAGCATAAACATGAAAGCGGAATAGAAAGTCGATAAGTATATGCAATATTTGTAACAAGTTCACTGCTACCAAATATAATCTATACGTCAAACCAACTTCTACAAAGCGTACATTCAATCTTAGAGACTCAAACATATATCAATATTTTTGAACTCTAAGAAAAAGAAAAGGCAGGCAACAATAACCTTCATGTATACAAACTTTGCTTAACTAAAGATTCATTGGATTCCAAAATCGAAGAGGCATGTTTCAAACAACCTAAAATTAGAACGGAATAAACTCAACAGGCCAGTCAATGAAGAGAAGAGAAAAGAGAGAACAGTAAACCAATCGTCCTATATTTATTTAAACTAGTCGAGATACAAAATGAAAATCAGCTCACAAATGAAAATAAACCTCCTCTTAGACTAAATTTAGAACTTCAAACTAAACCACAATCATAAACAACAAGATGAGATCATGTAATGAGGTAAAAGTACACTAACCGGAAGAACTCATCCTGATCCTTAAATGGGATCGGCCCATCTTTGAGCGAGAAAACAAATATCGAAAAAATTCATTTTTGAATAAACGGACCATCTACATACTGATTTATGATCAATAGTAAAGAAAAATTCCCGAAACTCTAACATATAAACAGCTCATACAGTTGAGAATCAAATAACAGAGCATCAAGAACGAAAGGCGTTCGAATCGAAATTAATATTAACTTTTAGAGGGCAGCAGAACTGGGACGACGAGCTTTGGATAGTGATTCTTCTACCACAAGATTCAAATACTAATAATAGTAAGCCAAGAAGTTCAAAACCAGCTACGAACAGGGATTTCCTCGGAACCTAGGATTAGAGAATTGCTTGAAATTTTTCAATTGTAAAATGACTATTGCTTCCAAACTAGACTCCAAGACCGTCAAAAACCAATTTCAAGACCCTCCTTTTTCACTTGAATGTAAAGGATTATTTATAGGGGAAGTTGGGGCCATTTTGGGGGGAAATTCATTGGTGAAATTCAAACAAAAAGTTTGAATTTCTTTTCTCCTTTACAAGATCAACAGTGAAAGAGATTTGAAGATCTTTGAAAGGGAACAACGATTTGATCGATTAGGTTGCTAGGGTTATGGGTTCTGCAAGGTAGTTTCTTGTCATTCTTTTCTTGCGTGAAGAAGAAGAAGACGAGTATGGGCAGTGGGATCGGGGTACTGTTGGACGCGACTTCTTGCTGGAAAGAAGATGTTCGCGTGAAGAAAAAAAAGAAAACATACAGGGGTCGGGTCGGGTTTGGCTGGGAATTATTTGGTGTTTGTTGGAATTGAATTGGAATTCTTGAATTGAAATGGGTATGCTATATTTGTGTATAGAAAGAGTGGGCCGGCTGAAAGTGAAATTGGTCTGGATTTAATGGAAGTTGGGCTGAAAATTGGCCTAACTTTGGTTTTAAATTGATCCAATAAATGGAGCAAATATTGGTTAAAATTCAGATTTTGGAAAATAACCATATAGATTACAAATTCGGCCAAGTGAAGTTAAGGACATAGCCGATTTGAATTAATTGAGGAATTCGACTAAGGTCAAACAAGATGAATTAATATAATTAACTAACGAGCTTCTTAATCTTAAAGAAATAAAATAATTAATTTAAATATAAACCAAATGACTTAGAATTATAACTATAATTTGAACTAAACTAATTTAATAGAATATTTAATTAAAATAAAATCTCTTTGAGATAGTTTTTGAATATTCATAAAATATACTAATTATATAATAAATTATGTAAAACATATATATTATCTAAAAGTTATAAAAGAGTGAAAAAACTACTTAAAATAACTTGCAATTTTATTTATTTTTGAAATTTTATAAAACTAATTATTTTAAATCGTTTGAAATGAAGAAGCTCGATGATTAATATACAATGTGGAGGTCCAAAATTGGGTATCAACATTGACTCTTACCATAAAATTTAAATGAAAATTTTGAATTTTTTGGCAGCTATGATTATTTAGTTGGGGGTAATTTTAGAGAATTATTTTAATTAGGGGTTAGTGGCTAAATTGATAATTTATTTAATCCTCTATACCACTTAGCTAGGGGTAAAAGTGGCTAAACTAATTGAAGTTTAATATATGGGTCATAACTGAAGAAAAATAACGAGGAACATGTGGCTTCCTATTGAAAGAAAGAAGAGAATAGACGGAAAACCTATCCACAACATTGACGCAGGCAACGGCGCAATCAGGTGAGAACTTTAATTCTCAATCCATGGAGTACATACTAAATTACTAGGTGTATAAATAAAAGTATGCATTGTTCTTGTAGGAAAGTGAGTATTTGATGTTGGGTGTGGAAGGAAATTTGAATGTTTTAATTAATAATGTTACACGTGACTATTACTGATTGATGGTTCAATTAGGACTAATAATTAATTACCTCATAGGCGGGTTAAATAAAATGAAGATAATCCAATTGTAAATTGTTGTTGGTACAATGTGTAAGTTTGGGGAATATATATATTAGGTTATTCTTGGTTGAATTGTTATGTAAGTTTGGGGATATATATTAATGAGTCATCTTGAGTTAATGATGACCGACTATAGGATTAATTAATCATATGAATTAATGATAGTTTATGGATGTGTTGGATAGTTAGGAATTGTACTTTTGCTTATGTGTTAGGGATCAGTGACATAGGATAAGAAATATATGATTTTTTGTTCGGAAGAAAAAGGAAAAATAATCTATTTTTGTAATGTATTGAAACTGCAAACGTGATGGGTTTGGATTGGGGGTAAAATAATTGTTAGTTAAGAAAAAATTAATCATTGGCAAAAGTAAGGCCATTGCATAATTGGTTTCTGTGCATTTCTGTTTGTTAAGGTTTCAGGCGGTGAAATTTTTGGTTTTAAATTTTGGAATTTTCCAATGGTTATTATTTTGTAATTAAAGTTTTAATATATTGAGATAGGTAATTAAATATTAGGTATATTTTGAAAACCATTAGATTTATGATATTTGGGTAAATTGAGACTTAACCCTAGGCTTGAAGTTTAGGAATATGAGGCTTGACATATTAGTGACACCAAGATTTATGAACTTGGTTATAGATTTGGGAGAATTTTTGGTCTAGGATAAGAATATAGTAATATGGGTGTCTACGGACTCATTTATTTATCAATTGTACATATTTTGATAGAGTGGAAATTTTCGGAAGCTTTACAAAAGGGGAAGGAAAAACCTTGAGGATTTCATTGACACGTGTTCGACATATAAGGTATGTTAAGATTTTCAGACTTCGTTGAAGGACGTTTTTCTAATTAAAGATTAGAAAATGAAATAGATCATGGGTAAGGGCGAAAGATGGGGGTCTCGTACCAATGGTGTGACGGACATTGGTACAAGTATCGGTGTATAAAGGGAAAGTTTATTACTATAGAATGCGGATTGTAATCTGAGAATGCCAAAGCATATGGGCATTAAATAATATATTATTGACTTGAATTCTCTTGTGTGATTGTGTTTCTTTATTGAACCAGTATATTTGTGATGGTTGAGGTGGTTATATATTATGCTGATATTTGATTAATTGAGATGCGTCATTGATAACGCTCAACTACACGTCATTCAATCATAAGTGTAGGCGATCACAATCTAGTATAAACTCAACGAAGAGTTGGGGTCGATCCCACAGGGAGTGATACGGTAGAGAATTCAATTACCAAGTGAAAGCCATGTTCTAATCGGTTGTAGGAATAGAAATTATCGAAACCATTAAAGTAAATAATAGGGGTTGACAACTAGTGTCAAATAGGGGGATTGTCTTTGTCAATTAACAGCTACTAAAACAGGGGAGTAATCAAGTAGAAAAGGATCCTTGGGTTAATTGCCAATATCTCTATACGGGTGATTACTAATTACCAAAAGTCGTTGAATCTTAGTGGATAGGCTAGGCATTAGATGTAATAGTCATCTCTCGATTAACTATCATGAATCAAACGAGTTCTCTCGAACCTCGACAAGCATCGCAATTATAAACAGCCCAAAACCTCAATTTATCTACTATGTCGAGCTAGATAGGTAGGATCAAATTAAGACTCACTCACTCGAGCTGAATCTAAAACAACTCAATCACTATAATCGTTAATTGATAACCTTAATTCTAAAACCTCTTTCACAAGCAAGCATAGAATACTAGGCTAGAACTTCATTTGTAGCTACAATTCATGAGTTAAAACTCAATTATTAATCGAACCCACTTCAAAACAACAATTAAATCAGTAATTACTAACACCATAAGCTAATTGAGACAATTAATCACATAATCACACCCCCAAAAATGGGGGTTTCAGCCATGCATTGTAAAAAGCAAAACAATATTACAAATTATATTCTCCATAAGATGAGTAGCGAAATTCTCGTCTTTACAGTGCTTGAAATCAACTTAGAATCAACACCCAACTTGAAATTCTACTCAAAAACTTAGAAAAACATTGTTTGGATAAAAAAAAAACCAGAGTCTAACAATGTCAAAGTCACGATTTCTCTTTTTTGAAAATCAATTTATACGTTCCCAAATTTTTGCCTACGGGGTCATTCGGCGGTATAAGTCAAGCGTCGCCAACTTGGTCGGCGAGGCGCCAAATGCTCCTCTCCATCGCCTTTTTAGCTTGAGACTTCACTCTTTCTGTGCTGTGATTTTAGGTGATTGATTGGTGATGCGCCAATTGTCCTTTCTCATCGCCGTTTTTTCTTGCATCTTCAGTAATTATTCTGTAAAGTTAGGTGGCTGAGACTCCCTCACCGATCCAATCGGCGTGTCGCCAAAGGGTACATTCCGTCGCCGAGTTGCCTTTGTCCTAGGACTAGCATGTTGTAACTTTAGGCGAGCTGAAGGACCACTCGGTGAGTCGCCGAGTGGCCTTAGAGATCCTCAGCCTTGCTTTTCTTCAACTGGTTCAATTTTTCTACTCTCTTTTGCCTGATTATATCCTTTCCTTTCTCGTTTGTCTTCCTAGATGTAAATCAACACATAAGGATTAATTTATAGCATAACATAGGCAATAAGGACAATAAAACTATGATTACCAAGCCCTAAATGAGTCGAAATCGCAGACTCATCAATACCCCCAACTTAAACTTTTGTTTGTCCTCGAGTAAAATACAGGATCAATCAATTCAACAAGGATGTCTACAAACAGTGCTACTCAAGATTCAACATGAATGCACATGAGAGGTTCAAACTACTCATGCAAGGTTCAATTGTGCACTCTAAGTTTCAAACTGTGAATAACCATTATCAAATAGAACTCAAGTTCACAATGCTTGCTTCAAATGCAAGTTCAAGCTCAACAAAAGTATTCAAATGCCCTCACACCAAGAATGATTCCATGCTCACACAAAACTCATCAATTTTCCAGAATTTTGGAATCAAAAACAACTCTCACACTCCCAAAGATAAACACATGCATGACTCTACCCATAAGCTTGCCCATATTTTCCAGACAACATGAATTTCAGCTCACTCCAGATCACAAAAGTCTTTCAAGGCTTGTAGTGGGGCTGAGGATAAAGGTATGATCATTTTGGCTTAGTGACTTCTACCTTCATGAAGCATGGCCTGCATTTTGCTTTTTCTCCTTCTCTTTATGATTTTCACAATCCACCTTATGCTCTTCTAAGCATGATTCATTGGACGCCCCTTGTCTTTTATCTGATGCACTAACTTTGTTTCAACATTCTCTTTTTTTTTCTTCTTTTTCTTTTCTCTTTTTTTTATATGGAGGAGTTCCATCATTTTCAGCACAATGCATCAAGCGAAGATTTTTACAAACTTCTTGACTTTTATCCTTTTTCACCACACCCCCAACTTAGGCTTTTGGCCTAAGTTGGCTATTCAAATGAACCAATGCTTCATGAAGGTTATAGGTGATGGGACAAAAAGGCAAAGTTATTTATGTTTCATCCAAAAGAAAAAGGGTAAGCTCAAACTGTGCCAAGCAAGGTTTACACTCTCTCAAGGTGGTCATCAAGAGCTATAAAATCAATTTTGGTTCACTCTTCCCGAATTGTGCCTAAGATCATCACAATCATTTTCTTACATTAGTTAATTAAACTAACTGGGCAAGTTCTAGGTATTACCAAGCATATATTTCAAGAAATTCTCACCACACATGGCATTCAACACAATCATCAAACAAGACTCTACAATTTTCAGCTAGCGTGCAACGATCATCACAAGAGGTCAACTCAACAACCGGCTAGTCACAATGAGATGTTAAAAGTTCACATATGACTTATGTAACTCAATTTGCCTCATTGGATATTGTTCAATCTAGAGCACTATTCAAGTCATCGGTATTGATCACAACCAACATACAAAATTTCAAGAGAACATCCACAGAAAAGCCACATTAACAAACACCAAGAGGTGGCAACTTTTAATTCGGGTCAAAACCAACATTTAATTACCCCAACACCACCAAATAAACCTAGCATTGTCCTCAATGCAAAAATGAAAATAATGACATAATTAAAAAAGAAAGAGCACTAATTGAAAGGAGTCAGATCAGAAGAACTCTTCACTATGTAACCAATCGGCAAAGGTTGCTTGAGACCACTAAACCACTCGGTGAACAGTCGAACTACATATGGTTTGCCAAAATTTCAAGAACATTGATTATTCAAGAGGGACCAAAAGGCGAGTGAACTCGGGCTCGCCGAATCATTTGGCGAACCACCGAACAGACTGATAGCTTCGCCGAATTTTACAGAACGGTGGTCCTCTAGTAAGGGCCAAAAGGCGGACCAAATCGCAATCGCCGAAAAGGTTGTATCATCGTACAATCACCAGTCCCTGCACATTCTATAAAAATTATTTGAAAACTACAAAAGTTTGGGTTTCCTCCTAAGAAGCGCCTTATTTAAAGTTGGGGAACGACGTGGAAATGCTCTGTAACGACCCGGAAAATGATAGAGTGAAACTAGAGCCTCACATGTGAGTTTGGAGTCGAGAACTTAATGAAATGATTATATTTGAATTTGACCCAAAAAGTTCTTAAAAATGTGCTTCGGAAGTTACCGGAAATTTGTTTAGCTGTATATAAAAAGATCCGTTTCGTTTTTCGAAAATCCGACTTCATATTCTTGTTTAGGGGGTCAAATTGAGTGGGAAATGGGTCTAACCCAAATTTTAGAGCAACCGTATCAAAATCCGAAATTTCCAAGTGAAGCCTTTTTCGAGGGTCTACTTTGG
>JAJOOE010060492.1:0-10129 GCA_036250405.1 Solanum raphanifolium | reverse complement strand
TCGTTACATTATCCCCCACTTGGGAACATTCGTCCTCGAATGACACTTTAAACACATAAGGGGTAACGACTCAAGTAAACAGCCCATCAACATGCATACAACATCAATACAAATGCATAAATATAGGAGGAAACATCAACTCCACAGAGAAAGTCCCACACAACTTCATGCAATTCAAGAAAGTAGGCACAACATCTACTAACTCCTTATGCATCATCTTTACCTTTTCTCATTTCTCATTTCATATCATTGGAGGTACTTCCTTCTCCAAGTCATCTCATGCTCATCATAACATCAAAGGACACAATATGCAATTTTCTCATTAAAGCACATCATGCAACCTTCTCCAAAACTCAAGTAAGCATGCTTACATAGTTAAAGGTCAAGGAGATTGCATCTAGAAACCATAACTTCCTAAACGTGGGGGTTTCCATCTCATGAGACAACAGATACCATAGGTAATCCGAACTTGCTAAACGTGAGGAAACCCATGTGGGTAGCCGAATTTACTAAACATGAGACCCATCTCATTTACATGCCCTTTCGGTCCTAAGCATCTAATTCCCTTTAGTAATCATCTTTAGTCATCACATAAGTTCATATTATCCTTTACTAGACTCTTATGTAGACATCTTACCATAATAACTCATATGTGTTCATAAGTCAGTAACAATCCTTTCACTTTAGAGACACTTAGCAAGTGAGTAACTTTCACTTTACATTTCACTACAATCATGAGAACTACCTTTCACTCATATAGAAATCATACCATAATATACATACATACTTCATAGCTAATTCAAGTGTAGAGGGGTAAGGATGAGTAAACTAGGTCATCAACACCACAACAACACATTAGGTATAGCATCATTACAATCTAAGTAATTCACCTTTCATACTTGAGTTCAAAGAAGAACCAACCTTCATACCTTCTCGCCCTTCATGGGACATTCATACTTCAATTACCAACCAGTTCATAACCAATACATAATACAAGGTACCTCATGAAGTAATAACATAATCAATATCAATATAAACAATTGACATATCCCCTTCATAGCCTTCAAGGCTTCATTCAAAGACTCAACCCTAATTTCATAGAATTTATACATAACCTAGGGTAGAATCATCATAGTAACATGAATTTCATAGCATCACATTCAATTCATAGCCTTCAATTAATATCGAACACAAGCTAGGGTTAGAATTAGGAAAGAAAGAGAAACATTGGTCTCATGGGGAATTCTTCAAGAAACCACCAATACAACATAAATTCATCCATAATTGTTCATATAACATCAATCAAAGTCAGTTTATCACAAAAAATTCACTTTAGAAAGAAGACCCACGTTTTTGGATTGAAACCTAGAATTTGGAGATTTTGAAATTCATCTTGAAGGCGCCTCTTGGGGAAAGGAATCCCAACAGTGATAAGCAACCATACCTTAGTTGATTTCTTGAGAATCAATGGAGAAACTCCAAGAAAATTTGGGAAAGAACCTTGAAACCCTGGCTCTAATGTCTTCTTCTTCTTCTTTAGTTTTAGAGAGAGAGTTTAGAGAGAAGTAGGAGAGTTTTGATTTCAATTGGGTGTTGTGAATCATGACCAATAGTCATGAATTTAGACTTAAACACAATATATTTTTAACCTCTAATATGCCCAAAGCACCCCTACTTAAATAGGACTTAAAAAGGAAAAATCCCAAAACTCCTCATTTAAATGGTCCCCGTCAGGGACCACGGCCACTCTTCCTGGGTCGTGCAAGTGCACCACGGGCCGTGGTGTTGGAGGCAGTAGCTCCCTTTTCATGCACAAGCCAGCACTTGGCCAAGGCAAGACCACGAAGCCTTCCACGATCCGTGGTGAGTACCATGGTTCGTGGTGATGGCCTTGGTCATGACTTGGCCTTGTGGAGGCAAGGCTTTCAAGCCTTGGTGCCAAGTGATGTTCACGAGCCACCCCATCTCCCTCGTCAAGTGCACCACGTCCCGTAGTGGTGCCCGTTGTGCCTCGGGCAGTAGCTACCCTAACAACCCCACCCCCCCAATTCCCTGAAAGCCAAGGGAGCTCAACGCCCACCTTCATGAGTCGTGAAGTGGACCACGACTCGTGGTCCCTCTCGTGAAGGTTGAGGGAGTGTCTAGGACACTTGGAGGTCCCTCTCCCTTGACCAAGGAAACTCCACGAAGCCTCCTACTTTCCCGTGGTCATGACCACGAGCCGTGGTGGTGGCCATGGAGTTTGAGGAAGTAGCTCGAAGTTTGGGGCAGCCTTTGCCTTAGGCGTTGGCTTACCCCTTTTTGCTTGGCACTCCTCCCTTAGGCCTTAACTCATAGACCACTATAGCGCTCCTAGATGGTCTACTAAATTAGGGGAATTCATTTTATACCTCATTGACACTACGTTAGGATCTAACTTAAGTCATAGAATTTTCGGGGTGTTGCAATATCCCCCCCTTAGGAGCATTTCTCCCCGAATGTCACTTGTACTTCTTTCTAGGGAGACAATGACTCAAACTAGCAGCACAACAACCAGTCATATCAACAACATCATATCATATACAAGACAACATCAAGCATGCTCATTACAACTCTCATGAAGAAAACATCACACAACAACTATGGGTGCAATTTCAATCATGAGAAACAAAATTCATGAAAACTCAACATAACACTTAAGCATGAATTTTCACAGAAAAAAAATGCACATACAAGGAAATCTTGTCATAATCATCAACACACATGATTTTCAATTTATACTAAAGAGAGACTACTAACCTCAACTATGGCTAGGAGTAGGAGGAAAAAGATGAGGGTAGCGGGACTTCATGTCAACCTCGGCTTCCTATGTTGCACCCTCAACTAGGTGGTTTCTCCATAGGACCTTTACGGAGGCAACCTCTTTATTCCTCAACTTCTTAACTTGATGATCTAGGATTTCGACCGGAACCTCTTCATAAGAAAGGTTCTCGTTCACGCCTAAACCTTCTAGAGGGAGAATGGACACCGGGTCACCTATACACTTCTTTAACATAGAAATATGGAACACCGGGTGAACCAGGGCCAATTCGATGGGTAATTTCAACTCATAAGTGACCTTTCCGACACGCTTCAAGATCTCATAAGGCCCAACATACCGGGGGCTAAGCTTCCCCTTCTTACCAAACCTCATCACCCTTTTCATGGGTGAGATCTTCCAGTAGACCCAATCACCTAGTTCAAATTCAAGATCCCTCTTCCTATTATCAGCATAAGACTTTTGCCGACTATGAGCCGTTTTCAACCTATCCCTTATAAGTTGAACTTTTTCCGTAGCCTCATAGACTACCTCGGGACCAAGAAGAGCAAATTCACCTACCTCAAACCACCCAACCGGAGATTGACACCTTCTACCATAAAGTGCTTCAAAGGGTGCCATAGCAATACTCGAGTGGTAGCTATTGTTGTAGGAAAATTCTATCAAAGGTAGGTGGTCATCCCAATTACCTTTGAAGTCAATGACACACGCTCTCAACATGTCCTCTAGGGTTTGGATGGTGCGTTCCACTTGACCATCCGTTTGAGGGTGAAATGCGGTGCTAAGCTTCACTTGAGTACCAAGCCTACTTTGGAAAGACCTCCAAAAATGTGAAGTAAATTGGGCACCACTATCCAAAATAATCGACAGTGGGGCCCCATGCAACTTCACAATCTCCTTAATGTACAACTTAGCATAATCTTCCGCCGAATAAGAAACCTTGACGGGAAGAAAATGGGTTGATATAGTCAGTCTGTCCACAATGACCCAAATTGAGTCATGTTGCCTACGGGTTCAAGGCAAACCTACCACGAAGTCCATATTGACCTCTTCCCACTTCCAAGTGGGGGTATCAATATCTTAAGTTAGACCTCCCGGACCTTGGTGCTTGGCTTTGACTTGTTGGCAATTAGAGCACCTAGGCACCAAATTTGCTATGTCTCTTTTCATTCCATTCCACCAATAAATCTCACGTAAGTCACGATACATTTTGGTGTCTCCCGGATGGATGGAGTATCGGGATCCATGGGCCTCCTCTATGATTGTCTCTCTTAGGCCATCCACATCCGGCACACATAACCTCCATTGGTGCCTAAGCACCCCATCTTCTCGTTGAGAGAAAGTTTGTATTGCTTTGTTGAGAATCGACTCTTTTAGTTCCATCAAAATAGGGTGAAGATGTTTCTTAGACTTCACGTCAACAACAACCGATGACTCGGAATTATGACGGACCATGACACCTCTTTTTGGGGAATCTTCAAGTCGGAGACCCAACTGGGCTAGCCTATGTACATCACGGGCTAACTCCCTTTTCTCTTCTTCCATATGTGACACACTACCCATAGATACAAGACTCAAAGCATCTACAACCATATTTGCTTTTCTGGGGTGGTAAAGGACACTCATATCATAATCTTTCAAGAGTTCCAACCATGTACTTTGTCGGAGGTTTAATTCTTTTTGGCTAAAAACATATTGAAGACTCTTGTGGTCGGTAAACACATCCACATGTACCCCATAGAGATAGTGTCTCCAAATCTTTAAAGAAAAGACTACGGCCGCTAGCTCAAGGTCATCAGTTGGATAATTCTTCTCATGCACCTTCAGTTGTCTCGAGGCATAAGCTATAACCTTACCATGCTGCATGAGGACACAACCCAAACCTACTCGGGAAACATCATAATATACTACAAACCCTTCGGTGCCCTCCAGTAAGATCAAAACCGGAGCGGAGGTGAGCTTATCTTTCAACAATTGGAAGCTCTTTTCACAAGATTCCGACCATTCGAACTTGGACTTCTTTTGAGTTAAGGCCGTTAATGGAGATGCAATAGATGAAAATTCCTCAACAAACCTCCGGTAGTAACCGGTCAAACCCAAAAAGCTTCGGATGTTGGAAGTATTCAAAGGTCTAGGATAACTTTTGACCGCATCGATTTTCTTTGGATCAATTTCTATACCCTCACTAGAAACAATGTGACCAAGGAAAGCAACCGATCTTAGCCAAACTCTCACTTGCTAAACTTAGCATAGAGTTGGTGATCTTTGAGGGCTTGCAATACTATCCTCAATTGATTCATGTGATCATCCTCACCTTTAGAGTATATCAAGATGTCATCAATAAAGACAATAACAAATGAGTCTAGAAAATTTCTAAACACACGAAACCCTAACTTCCTAAACGTTAAGTTAAGGGTCAAGGAGATTGCTTCTAGAAACCCTAACTTCCTAAACGTGCGGGCTTCCATCTCATGAGACAACACATACGGTAGGTGATCCGGACTTGCTAAACGTGAGGAAACCCATGTGGGGAGCCGGACTTACTAAACGTGAGACCCCCATCTCATTTACATGCCCTTTTGGTCCTAAGCATCTAATTCCCTTTAGTAATCATCTTTAGTCATCACATAAGTTAACATTTTCCTTTACTAGACTCTTATGTAGACATATTACCATAATAGCTCATACGTGTTCATAAATGAGTAACAATCCTTTCACTTTAGAGACACTTAGCAAGTGGGTAAACCTTTCAATTTACATTACACTACAATTATGAGAACTACCTTTCAATCATATAGCAATCATACCATAATATACATACATACTTCATAGCTAATTCAAGTGTAGAGGGTTAAGGATGAGTAAACTAGGTCATCAACACCACAACAACACCTTAGGGATAGCATCATTACAATCTAAGTAATTCACCTTTCATACTTGAGTTCAAAGAAGAACCAACCTTCATACCTTCTCGCCTTTCATGGGACATTCATACTTCAATTACCAACCAGTTCATAACCAATACATAATACAAGGTAATTCATGAAGTAATAACATAATCAATATCAATATAAACAATTGACATATCCCCTTCATAGCCTTCAAGGCTTCATTCAAAGACTCAACCCTAATTTCATAGAATTTATACATAACCTAGGGTAGAATCTTCATACAAACATGATTTTCATAGCATCACATTCAATTCATAGCCTTCAATTAATATCCAACACAGGATAGGGTTAGAATTAGGAAAGAAGGAGAAACATGGGTCTCATAGAGAATTCTTCAAGAAACCACCAATACAACATAAATTCATCCATAATTATTCATATAACATCAATCAAAGTCCATTTATAACATCAATCAAAGTCCGTTTATAACATCAATTTCACTTTAGAAAGAAGACCCACGTTTTTGGATTGAGACTTAAAATTTGAAGATTTTGAAATTCATCTTGAATGGGCCTCTTGGGGAAAGGAATCCCAAGAGTGATAAGCAACCATACCTTAGTTGATTTCGTGAGAATCAATGGAGAAAATCCAAGAAAATTGGGGAAAGAACCTTGAAACCCCAGCTCCAATGTCTTTTTTTCTTCTTTAGTTTTAGAGAAAGAGTTTAGAGAGAAGTAGGAGAGTTTTTATTTCAATTGGGTGTTGTGATTCATGAACAATACTCATGAATTTAGACTTAAAACTCAATATATTTTTAACCTCTAAGAGTGATAAGCAACCATACCTTAGTTGATTCCTTGAGAATCAATGGAGAAACTCCAAGCAAATTTGGGAAAGAACGTTGAAACCCTAGCTCCAATGTCTTCTTCTTCTTCTTTAGTTTTTGAGAAAGAGTTTAG
Source organism: Solanum raphanifolium (assembly GCA_036250405.1). Taxonomy (NCBI): domain Eukaryota; kingdom Viridiplantae; phylum Streptophyta; class Magnoliopsida; order Solanales; family Solanaceae; genus Solanum; species Solanum raphanifolium. The sequence goes on along the minus strand of JAJOOE010060492.1, from coordinate 3,482 downwards.
AGAGAAGTAGGAGAGTTTTGATTTCAATTGGGTGTTGTGAATCATGAACAATACTCATGAATTTAGACTTAAAACTCAATATATTTTTAACCTGTAATATACCCAAAACACCCATACTTAAATAGGACTTAAAAAGGAAAAGTCCCAAAATGCCTCATTTAAATGGTCCCCGTCAGGGACCACAACCACCCTTCTTGGGTCGTGAAAGTGCACCACGGGCCGTGGTTCTGCCCGTGGTGTTGGAGGCAGTAGCTTCCCTTTCGTGTACAAGCCAGCACTTGGTCAAGGCAAGACCACAGAGCCTTCCACGATCCGTGGTGAGTACCATGGTCCGTGGTGATGGCCTTGGTCATGACTTGGCCTTGTGGAGGCAAGGCCTTCAAGCCTTGGCACCAAATAATGTTCACGAGCCACCCCTTCTCCTTCGTCAAGTGCACCACGGCCCGTAGTGGTGCCCGTGGTACCTTGGGCAGTAGCTACCCTAACAACTCCCCCCCCCCAATTCCCTAAAAGCCAAGGGAGCTCAACGCCCACCTTCACGAGTCGTGAAGTGGACCACAACTCGTGGTCCCTCTCGTGAAGGGTGAGGCAGTGTTTGGGACACTTGGAGGTCCCTCTCCCTTGACCAAGAAACTCCACGAAGCCTCCCACTTTTCCATGGTCATGACCACGAGCTGTGGTGGTGGCAGTGGAGTTTGAGGCAATAGCTCCAAGTTTGGGGCAGCCTTGGCCTTAGGCCTTGGCTTACCCCTTTTTGCTTGGCACTCCTCCGTTAGGCCTTAACTCATAGACCACTATAGCACTCCTAGATGATCTACTAACTTAGGGGAATTCATTTTATACCTCATTGACACTATGTTAGGATCAAACTTAAGTCATAGAATTATCGGGGTGTTACAAATTTCTACTAGAAACCCAGCCTCGACTATCGTGAGGGCTTCTATCCCAAGAGATTGGTTCTAGAAACCCGAGCTCAACTAACGTGAGGGCTCCCATCTCATATCAGTATCCGCTCAGGGCTAAGCAATTATTCCCAATGAGTAATTATTAAGTCTTTACTTAGATCATATTCATGGATAATTTTTTTTTGGCATTCAATCCATGTTTAATTCATAAGATATCACTTAGATCATGCGGGATAATAACCTTTCACCGTCCATGTCTACATAAAAGTCTTAGATTTAATTAAGGGAGAAAGCTTTTCAACCTTACAATATTCATTATGTGAGAAAACCTTTCACATCATATCATATTTATGCATAGGTGTGTATCTGAGAATATCCTACCAACAACATAACAACTACATCATAATCATAGACACTTCACTCTCAAAGTGTTCTTAAAGAATATACAGATATTTCATGAAAACATGCATAATTCTTATACTTTTCCCTTTCAAGGTTCAAAGCTCAGTTTCAATCAACACATCTATATAACCCTCTGAAAAAACTAGTACCTAAGCTAGAGCCTAATGTGTAAACTAGTAGCCTAATTGGGGTTTAACGTAAAGGGTAGAGTTGTAAAATAACCTCCGGTACTCAATATAAGTGTTTTTGGGTGTAAACGTCAAGATATGAGCCCCCAAGGACCAACCAAAGGTCCTTGAGGAGGACCCTAAAACAACCCACAAAGCTGTGAATAAACAGCCTACCCAAGAAGGGCACCAACGATCCTTGGGTGGACCCATGCCCCGTAGATGGGGGTCGTGGGTCAAGGCTGTACCCTCCCCTATTTTCCTAACCTCAGACAATCACCCATGTTTTACCAATACGGTCTGTGGACCCACCCACGGTTTGTGGGTGAGGACTGTTTTGGGAATTTAGTTTTTAAGTTGGGGGTTAATCTCTTTTGATTGGTGTTCCCTATACTCCCATTCTCCTTTTGGTGGAATTCTGTCTCACCTCCAATTAGCTTTTGGCCTCTATTCCGAAGGTCGGGCTTCATTTCGTAAGCGTAAGCTATATAAAGAGAGCCATTCTATGACTATGAAGGGTAAGCCAAAAAAGGAAGTTCCTTGACCCTGAGCCGAGTGGGGTGGGGTTTGATCTTTTGCTGCTCCCATTGACCACAGAGGCATGCTAGAGAAAGCGCTGAACAGTGATTCAATGATTGAAGAGGCTTTGACAAGACCTCGGCATTCTCGCTTATGTTATTAAGACTCACTTGTCTTCCGGTCTCAATTTTTTTTCAATTTCTAAACAACTATCGTTTGTGAATGTAGGTTGTGTCGGGGATATACTGTGGCTAGTAAGTCATTTCGTTTGCATTTTATTCAATGAGACCGAAAACACGTGAAAACTCCCAATTGAAAGTCAGATTTCGGGGGGGCCTTTCTAGTATAAGGGAAATAGGCCGAATCAGCAAAGGGGCTTAGAATACTAAAAGGTATCTGTTGTGCACCTCTATTCCTCTTCTTCCGCTTATTCATGGATACATATATAGATAGTGAGTGGGCATGGAAGGAAAGCCAGTAAGAGCACCAAGCTAATTCCCAATTACACTCCTTCACCCGAGATGGTGCTACCCTTCTTCCTTATCCGAAAACTAATCCAATGAAAGCGCAGAAAAGCCCAGAGACGCGTGAGCATCCCACTATTCTTTCTTCTCGTGGGGGGCATTCTACTAGCAAAGAAGACTCCTATAAGTGGTAGTACCTAGTTGGGGCTTTGTGGTATAATTCTTTGCCTAAAGATGTCTCCGCCGACCCAACGACTTTCCGATCAGAGTCTCAATCGACTGGCATCGCCCTTCACTCCAAAATTCCTCAAAGAAAGCAAGCAGCAAGCCAGTCTGCGGCCAAGACCAGGGATTGACAATGTAACGACCCTAAAAATGAACTAGTGAAACTAGAGCCTCACATGTGAATTTGGAGTTGAGAACTTGATGAAATGATGGGAAATGACCGTGACGTCCGGAAACTAGTCGTTCAAACTAGTGAGTTGTAAGGGTCTTGTCGTTGAAGTTTGGAGTGTTGTTAAAGGACTTAAGGGGTTGATTAGCTAGTTGATTAATCACCTTTATAATCTAGCAAGACCTTAAGCTAGGTCATGAAATCATTTAGAACCGAGACCCTCAAAACAGTCCCCTAAAAACAGTTTTTAGTTTTAAGTTAGGAGTGAGGGTCAACTTTAAATGGTCATATCTTTTAGCTCAAAACTAATTAGGTGGGCCATTACCTATCCAATTAAAGGTTTCTAAGTCCTCTTTCCAACGCCACCGAGTTTGCCCAATTCCGACCTTGGAGTAAAAAGTTATGCCTGAAATAGTGAAGCACTGTCCAAAGGACGAGTTTAAACGGGAATGGGCAAAATTTTTAAGTTAAGACTTTATGGGTCCTTAGTCCTTTTCCAAAATTGACCCTATGCTATTTTATTCTTTTCCTAACAACTATAAGACCTTTTTATGACTTAATTCCTTTCATTTAAGTCACTCCTCTTAGAATTAAAAAGAAACCCATCTCCTTTCATATATTTCTTTCAAGT
>JAJOOE010060489.1:0-12127 GCA_036250405.1 Solanum raphanifolium | reverse complement strand
TAAAATTGTTCAAAAATGTTGTATGTGGGTAGTCTTATTGTGCCTTGAATAGCGTCAAAGAAAATACAGGTTTGTGATAAAAAAACTTATTCCTTTATTCACGCAAACAATCGCTTCAAAAACTTCGTTATTAGCCCCAAAACATACCATTTATGTTATTGGGCCCGTGCATAGCACGGGCAACAAAATCTAGTTTTAAAAAAAAAGTCAGTTTCCATCCATCTCTTCACAATTAAGTTTCACCTCTGTATTGGGTCCACTGGGTTTGGAATGGAAATCGAAAGCCAAAAAAAAAAAAAATTGCTTCGTTTTTTAATTTTTTTGTTCTATTTTAATTTAGTATGAAATTTAGAAAGTATTTTTTTTAAAATCTCATCATCTTAAATTAAGGATGTATTATATTTATCAAAGTATTTTTTAATCTCATCATATCAAAACATATCATGTGAAAAATTGAAATAAAAAAGTTACTAAAAAAAGAGGCATTCACTTTTAAATGAAGTAAAAAAAATAGGATAAATAAATCGAAACAGAAAAAATAATAGCAATCTCATTATCTATCTATATATTCATTGCGTCTCCAAAAGAGTACGGGCCAGTGGTCAATTGAAGTGAAGGTAAATTTTAGTGATTAAAGCTCAAATCTCAATACATTAAGATAAAAAATAAGAATTAATTACATTAAATATCTCTTATGACTATGTTTTGAACACACTTTTCTGTATTTTAAATCAAGCATATATACCCCGTGCAAATAATGTGGCCTGTGGGTGTAAAATGATAATTAGTGACCACTCAAGTCTCTTACATAAATATAAAACATTAATAATATTCTTTTTCTTGTGAAAGTATGCATTTATTATTTATACTTGCTGGTAAATTGGAGCAGAGTAAATTTCACTCATTGATTTTCATATTGAAGAAGAATTTATTTTCCGGTCAGTGCAAAATTATATCTCTCCAATTTTGGATGTGTACAAGTAAATACTTAAATTTGTATAAAGTTGAACAAGTAAACACATGCGTCAAACATGGCATCCTATGTGTCAATTTGCATCCCTATGTGGCGTCCTACGTGTATTATGTCACATAGGACGTGTGTGTTTACTTATTTAACTTTATACAAATTTAAGTGTTTACTTGTGCACATCCAAAGTTGGAGGGCATAAGTGTGAGTTGAAGCCAAGTTAAAGAGCATGTTTATGTATTATGCCTATTTTAAATTACAAAATTCGATTGTCACTAGGAAAGAAATAACTTCACTAGAATGTTCTATTTATATAAAAGTTTTCTACTCCCTCCGTTCAAAATTACGTATTACTTATTTCTATTTTTGACTTTTATTTCTAGTACTTGTCAATTTTGACATATCAAAAAAATACAACATAAAATTTTCTATTTTACCCTTAACTTATTTACTTAGACTTTTTGAAATTGCAAATGGTCAATTTCAACAAGTACCAATTAATAGGGGTAATATGGTAAAGTCACTATGCTAATCAATGTTTTCTTAATGAGTTTGTCAAGTTAAAAAGTGACAAGTAATTTTGAACGGATGGAGTAAAATTTTCACATGTTATTCAATACTCCATTTGTCCCTAATTACTTGTCCACTTTTGAATTGACGCACCTGGTATGAAAATAATTATTGACATAGTGAGTTTATCATTTTACTCCTATTAATTATGAATTGGGTGAATTAAAAACTTAAGATTTTCAAGAAGTTATACATTTTTCAAAGTAATTAATTGAGAGTATAATAGGCAAAAAAATTTGTCATTTCTTAATTTGTCAAAATAGACAAGTAATTAGGGACGACTAAAAAAGAAAAAGTGGACAAGTAATTAGGGACAGAGGGCGTAGTTATTTATACCAGCTTTGTATGGTTAATTGTTTTCGTACTTCCTCATTTCAAAAAGAATGAACTACTTTCATTTTTAATCCGTTTATAAAAGAATGACCCTTTTGCTTTTTTGGCCACACTTTAATTTCAATTTTTCACGTGACATGTTTAAGACCGCAAGATTAAAGAGTATTTTAATACATTTGACATAATTTTGATTTAAAATAATACGATTCAAAAATCTTTTTTATTTTCTTAAACTTTATATCAAGTCAAAATAAATCTTTTTCTTTTAAAAGGGGAGAAGTCATAAGTGTTCCTTTATCTACTGAACTTACCGTAATTATGAAGGTTTTGGCATATAAAAGAGGTGATCTCGGATGCATTTCGTTATACCCACATTTTTTGGGAAAAAAAACATAAGTAATAGTTTATTAAAATTTATTACATATGCATAACAATTTTAATTAATTATAGTTATAGTATAACAATATATTTACTCTCATAGCAGATTCTAACATTAAAATAGTGATACTTAGGTGTGTTTGATACGAAGAAAAATATTTACTACATTGTAAGTGATTTTTTACTTATGTTTTGTTATTAAATTAGAATTAAGAAAATATTATTTCAAGAGTATTTAAACATAATTTGAACAAAGTACTATGACGCTAGATTCGACTATGACCCCGATCGACTCCCGGACTGACACATGACCTGACTTTGTATCAAGACTTGACTCCCGGTCCCGACTCGAGGGAGTTTGAATCTCTAAATTTTAGCAACACAAGTTACATTTGTTTTTTTTTTTTACACTTCACCTAAAATTAAACTATTTAAAAAGTCAAGATAATAAAGAGTACAAACTTATTTATATTCGGTGTTTATACTAAATCAATAGGATATATAATATGCATTTGCATAGACTTTTAGCACTTAATAATGATTTTTAAATTTATATTACTCGTGAGTCAGGGATAGATCTACAGTAGAGTTAAGGAGTTCCCAAGAACCCCCTAACTTCTTCCGAAACCTTGTACATTTATTTTGAAAAATCAGTTAAACGTATAAGATTTTCCTGCTAATTCCGAAGCCGGTCTCAACCAACCGGCCCTGGACTCTCTCAACCCTGGTGAACCCGCAACCCCTCCTACTGTGGAGCCTCCGATCATGGTAGGTGACTGCGGGAGATTAGTTTCAAGTCACTGCCTCGAGAGCTGCCTACAAAAGAGTTCCAGCTATGCTTGACCATCATATCATTCATAAACGAGATTGATAGATGAATAGAGGAGTCGAGCCCATACACAAAGTTTGTGGTTGGTCCAGGGGCCTGCCAAATCGCTGAGTGATGTTGTTTGTGGGGTCGAATCCCCACAGAGGCATTTTTAGGTGACTATATACCCAAACATTAATAATGAACTACTTAATTAATAAACCCTTGCTTTGTCCTATCTAGGCCATGGAAATCCATTTCCTTGAGAAAATAATTGTGGATATCCTCGTTAGATTACATGTTTCGTCTCTTCTTCGATTCAAATGTGCAATATTAATCTCAGATCAATACTTTAAGGCGAAGCATTATAATTTTTTTTTTCTCTTTTTAATTTGTTTTCCTTTTTAAAAACATAACTTAAGTCACCTAAAATATATCGTTAACTAAATATTACATTACCCAAATTTCAATATTTTAAATTAACTTTGAAACTAAAAACTGAGTGTTTTAAATATAATTGCTTATTGGGAACCCACAAATTTAAAATCTTGAATCCGCCTCTTATCATAATATTTGTCTCTTTATTTCTTCATCTGGATTTGAATCCTATTTATGTGGTTATATTAACAAAAACACTCTGGAATATCTAATTTGATTTAATTCCATTAATTAAAATAGGACGAAATAACATTGATATAGGCAAACACATTTTGAAACCACAACTGGCAAGTTAATAAACATAAGCTAATACTAAATAAATAATTTTGGAGAGAACAATTTTTCTGTGTAAACGTATCCTTATAGGAAGGCCAATTCATACGGTCCTTTGAATGTCCTAAACTCACGATTTACATCAATGTATGTGTCTTGATAGTAGTGTAGCACTTCACCATCCGCAAACATATATTTCGGTATGACGAAAAATAGATGGGTCTCTCATATACTAAATAATTCAACCCAAGATCCCTCGACACTATAGTTTTTTATTACTCATAACTTAAAAGTGTCCGACTCCGTATCCCAATGACTACAATAAGCACTTGAAATGGCACGTGTTATGTGAATCCCGGAAATACTGCATATGAAATGCACCACGAACAAATGTCAAGTACAATATTATGCACCAGAAATTAGAATAAGATATATTTGTCTAGTAAAATCAGTAATTAGCGAAGTGATTAGATAAATTAGGGACGTGTTTTGGGATATGACCTAATATTATGACTTTGAAAAAGTTTCTTATAGCCTAAAATGGGTCAAGACAAAAAAGAAATAGTTTTAATTACTAGGGGTGGCAGTTTGACGGGTCAAAATGGGTCAAGACTCAATCCAATCCAAATTTGCTAAAATGGATTGGGTCAAAACGGGTTAGTAACATGTCATAACCTAACCCCGCTCAAATTTTTACTAAGTTTTAATTGCTTTATTTGTCAAAGTTATATATATATAGCGGATTCTTAACTTTTTCGTGTATATTTATTTCTTTATATTTTAAATTCGTTTGTGAAAAATGCATTTTGGACAGCACACCTTGAAGGAAAAAATAAAAAAGAAAAAGCTTACGTAAAACACTTATTTATTTTCCCAAAGTAAAATCCTAACCAAACAGTACTATAGACATATTGTACGGAGTTGTATTATATATATAACTCTCCATAAAACACTCATGTAACCCTAATAATCAGAGCAAAGGGGAAGCTCGAAAGATGGCTAAACCTTTCAAATCACTACTCAACTTTGACTGCTATTTTGTATCAAAAAAGAAAAAGAAGAAGATAGTAGGGGTGAAGCATATAAATGTTGATCCGATGAGTTTTAAGTCAATTTTCTTTCATTATTTTAGGCCATCTATGATGACTATATATATACACAAACATAAATAATGAACTACTTGCTTTGTCCTATCTAGGGCATGGAAGTCCACTTCCCCCGAGGAAATAATTGTGGATATCCTCATCAGATTACCTGTTCCGTCTCTTCTTCGATTCAAATGTGCTTCAAAATTTTGGAAAACATTAATCTCAGATCAATACTTTAAGGCGAAGCATTACAATTATGCCAAGAATAATAAAAAAATTCTTATTGCCCGATTGATCTCTGGAGCTGATATTTCATATTATTGTTCTTCTTTAACATCGTCTCAACCATTACAAAATCTTTGTTGCCCTTCAAACCATAAACCGTGCAATTACATAATATTATGTTGTTGCGATGGCTTGGCTCTTCTTTGGCATCGCGGTGACCATTTACTGTGGAACCCATCCACGAATGAATCAGTACAACTTCCTAATCATGAAATTACATCCCTATTCGGTAGCACTTACGGATTGGGATATGACTCGATTAGTGATGACTATAAGATTCTTAGGGTTGAACACATGGGTAATCGTCCCGGACTACCAAGCAAAATCCTTGCACTAAAGAGTGGTTCTTGGAGAAAAATTGGTAACCATCCTCGTGGCTTTCACAATAATACTGTACCATCTAAAAGTTCTTTGCCATTTGTTCGTGGTGCATTTCATTGGCTCGGTAAGGATAATTTACCTAAGTATAATATTATGATTTCATTTAATATATCAAATGAGTTGAATGGAGAGATATCGTTGCCGGAGGAAATTTGCAATATTTCCAATGTGAATTATGTAAGATGTGTTGTATTCAAAGGAATGCTTTGTGCTTATTGTAATGACCGAGAAGGGGGATTGAACACTTTTAAGTTATGGGTAATGAAAGACTATGGTGTCAAGGAATCTTGGACTAAATTATTTACTATACGAAAGACCCATATATTTTTTTTCATACCAGTAGATATGTTTGCGGATGGTGAAGTGTTACTCTACTACCAAGAGGATGGTTTTTATCGTGACTTTAGGACATCCAAAGGACCGTATGAATTGTTGCCTTCAAATAGTACCTTACTACAAGGATTTGTTTATACGGAAAATTTGATCTCCCCAAAATTACTTATATTAAGTAAGTATTAGCTTATGTTTGATCAAGTCAACTTTTTTTTTTTCTGCATGTCATGCTACAACCTTTATTGTTATTAAGTTTATTAACAATCCAGTTGTGGTTTCAAAACGTGTTTGCCAATGTTGTTGGTTTTGCTTATTTCAAAATGTGTTTGCCAATATTAATCTTATTTCGTCCTATTTTTCAAACTAGATATTCCAATATTTTTGTTAACCATTCAACATAAACTACCCGTAAAATCAATTTAATTAGGGAGGTGAAGTTACTTAGAATTTTGATCAAATTGCCTTGTTGTTATGGAATATGACCTAATATTATTAGTGGAAAAAGATTCTTATAGCTCAAAATGTGTTTTAATTGCGTTTATAAAGTTGAGAAACAAAATCAAAATTTGAATACTTGTCAATTTAAATGTCATTTCTAATGCCTCGAAAGATTGTAAAAGATTTTACCAAATTTTTACGTATCAATCGACATAAGATATGCAATTATGTAGGGGAGGGATAATGGTCAGCAATTACTCTAGTGATGGTAGGCACACGCTCATCATGTTGAGTGTGAATGCTCCAAATCCATTAACATATGGTGTATTATATAGTTTGAAACTCCATTCTTAGAAGTATATTTAAAAAAATTGTTAGAATAACAGCTTTATTGTTTGTCTAGATACTCATGTCTGAATATCTAAGAAAGTCAGTCTAGTTTTTAACGTCCATAAGCACAGGTTCTGCATCCTCCTTGTTTTCTAGGTCGGTCACTCTATCGAAGGGTAAAACATATTATCTTTATGTTAGTACATCTCGAAAACAACTTTCAATTCTTGTCAGATTCAAACTTCATCAATCCATAACTAAATCTAAAACGAAACATTCATAAATTTTTATCTAGCCAAATCAGCGGAAAAATTGAACCGAACTGAATTGAAGTAATTTAGTTCGATATTTGGTGCACACTATTGAAAAACTTAAATTTGAAGAATCAAACGTCCATTCATACTATATACTATATTCAAAAACTATATGGGCTCTCAACTACTGGTATTTCACTTACAAAGATCAGCAACTACTATTTTAGGTGATATTTCTATTTAATTCTATTGGCAAAGAGCTTTTAGACGGTAACAGTAGTATTGCGAAAGCCACGGGGATGTTTATCAATTTTTAGGGGTGTTTTTAATTAATACTTATCTCAATTAATTTCAATACTAGCTAGGGATCGAGAGTTAAAAAACTATTGTCGTAAAATAAAGGGACCAAGGTGCACCCCTATAAAAGGAATGAAAACCCCCCTCATACCCCTTGTTTCCAAAAAATGCAGAAAAATCATTTCTCATCCAAAATGGCCAAGTGTGACATTTGTCGTGTTTATAACCCAGATTCAGAATGCCTAGGAGAGAGTTGCCTCTTTGTCAACTATGGGATAGCTGATAAGGTGAAAAACGATGTTGTTTTCAGGGCAAAGTTTGAGAAACTTGTTCGCATTCTCCCCATTCAGTCAATCCAGCTTCTAATGGAGATCATGTGAGTTTTTCCTCCTTTTCCTTTTTTCTTTTTTCTTTTCTTTACTGTTAGCTCGAATGCTAGTTTTATCTAGTTAAAAAAAAACATTTTTTGTCTGTAAATTTCTATTTACAGGCAGGCAGTTGTTGTTATTTAGAAAAACATAAAACACAACCAAATTCGATAGAGTATGAAATAACATAAGCATTCAAAAAAGCAATTGCAAATAATTATCCAACTTTATTACAGTGATGCATGTTTTCCTTTTCCTAGTTTTCTAAACTAAGAGCAACTTTGAATGCAGTTAAAACAACATTCAATAAATGACCCAATGAAAGTCTGGACGATTTTCCTAAACGACACATTGGTGTTGGGTTCGGGCGGGTTGAGCGAAGCGACAGTGACAACGATCTCACCATAGACAACTCCTTGCCTGAAAATATGTAGATGTGACACTTGGAACAAATTAAACACAACAAATATGGACAAAATATATTTGAGAGAAGTTAATTAGAGAAACATAAAACACAACTAAATTATGTAACAACATAAGATTCAAAAAAGCAATTGCAAATAATTATCCAACTTTATTATAGGGATGCATGCTTTCATTTTCCTAATCTTCTAAACTAAGATCAACATTGAATGCAGTTACAACAACATTTAATAAATGCTGAATAACAGCTTGGTCGGTCTTTGAAAACGAGTCATTCATGTTGGGGTCGGCCGGGTTGGACAGAGCGACATTGGCAGCGATCTCACCAACGACAATTGTTTACCTGAAAATTTACAGATGTGACACTTGGAACAAATTAAACACGATAAATATAGACAAAATATATTTAAGAGACGTTAATTAGTGAAACATAAGACACAATCAAATCCGATAAAGTATGAAACAACATAAGCGTTCAAAAAAATAATTGCAAATAATTATCCAACTTTATTACATGGATGCATGATTTTCGTTTCCTAATCTTCTAAAAGTAAGAGTATCCTTAAATGCAGTTACAACAACATTTTATAAATGGGTCAATGAAAGCCTGGATGGTTTTTCAAAACGACCCATTGGTGTTTGATTCGATCGGATTGGGCGGGGTGGTAGTTGATGTGATCTCACCAACGACAATTGATTGCTTGAAAATATATATGTGGAATTTGGAACAAATTAAACATGATAAATATGGACAACATATATTTGAGAGACGTTAATTAGTGAAACATAAAAAACACAATCAAATCCAATAGAATATGAAACAACAAAAAAATTCAAAAAAGCAATTTCAAAGAATTATCAACTTTATTACATGGATGCATGCTTTCCTTTTCTTAATTTTCTAAACTTAGAGAAACCTTGAATGCATTTGTTATAACATTCAACAAATGGCCCAATGAAATCCTGGACGACTTTTCAAAACGATCCATTGGTGTTTGGGTGGTCAGATTGGGCAGAGCAGCAGTGATCCCACTAACGACAACTGTTTGCTTGAAAATATATAGATACATTGCACTTGGAACAAATTAAAAACCATAAATATCAACAACATATATTTGAGAGACTTAATTAGAGAAACATAAAACACATCTAAATAAAAAGAGTATGAAACAACATAAGCATTCAACAAAGCAATTACAAATAATTATCCAACTTTATTGTATTGATGCATGTTTTTCTTTTCCTAATTTTCTAAACTACAAGCTATTTTGAATGTAGTTACAATATTTAATAAATGGCCCAATGAAAGCTTGGACAGTTCTCAAAATAACCCATTGGCCTTGGGATAGTTGGATTGGGCAGTGCGTCAACAACAATGATCTCACCAACGACAACTACTTGCACACACACACTGTCACGATCCAAAAATGGACGTGATGACACTCGTCTTATCCCACCAAGACAATTACTTGATCTCTTCAAAATTACTTATATTAAATAAGTATTAGCTTATGTTTGATCAAGTCAACTTTTTTTTTTTGTATGTCATGCTACAACCTTAATTCTTATTAAGTTTATTAACAATATCGTTGTGGTTTCAAAACGTGTTTGCCAATGTTGTTGGTTTTCCTTATTTCAAAATGTGTTTGCCAATATTAATCTTATTTCGTCCTATTTTAATTAACGTAATTCAATCAAACTAGATATTCCAATGTTTTTGTTAACCATTCAACATAAACTACCCGTAAAATCAGTTTAATTAGCTGGGGAGGTGATGTTACTTGAATTTTGATCAAATTACCTTGTTGTTATGGGATATGACCTAATATTATTAGTGGAAAAAGATACTTATAGCTCAAAGTTTGTTTTAATTACGTTTATTAATTAATTTATACATTGATAAATTTTTACTTTTAATCTATTTAATTTTGGCACTGTAAAATTATTTTTGCCACATGATTTTTTTATTTTTTATTTGGAAAAGAGCGTGTACATAATTCAAACATTGGCCATATAATATTAGCCACAGGGATGTTTATCAATTTTTAGAGGTGTTTTTAATACTTATCTCAATTAATATCAATACTAGTTAGGGACCGGGAGTGAAAAAAATTATTGTGGTAAAATAAAGGAACCAAGGTTTACCCTATAAAAGGAATGAAACCCCCCCCTCCCCTAGCTCATACCTTGTTTCCAAAAACGCAGAAAATCCATTTCTCACCCAAAATAGCCAAGTGTGACATTTCCCATGTTTATAACTCATATTCAAAATGACAGGCCGAGAGTTGCCTCTTTGTCAACTATGGGATTACACTTAAGGTGAAAAACGATGTTGTTTTCAGGGCAAAGTTTGAGAAACTTAATGGCATCCTTTCCATTCAGTCAATCGAGTTTCTAATGGAGATCATGTGAGTTTTTCCTTTTTTTTTTCTTTTTTCTTTACTGTTAGCTCAAATGCCAGTTTTATCTAGTTAAAAAAAATCATCTTTTGTTTATAAATTTCTATTTACAGGCAGACAGTTGTTGTTGCTATTGTTTTCGCCGCAGCTTCTTGTTCGGGTTCGAGGCCCACCGTCGCTGCTGGTTCGAGTTCAAGGATTTATGTTGCGTCTGCTTTGAGGCCCACTGCTTGTGGTTCGACTGGTTTCAAAAAGGTGTGTAAAACAAGATCTTATTTTGTTGAATTTGTTGGGTTTTAGCAAGGTGTGAATGGAAAAAATAAGAAGAGAAAATGGAAATGTGGGGGAATCAATTTTGGAGGGAAAATTAAAAGTCATTGCAAATTGCAAATGAAAAGCCATTTCTCCCATATTGAAAGAAGAAAGGTAAATTTTTGTCCTTATATTAGGAAACACTTCCTTTAGTTCTTAAAGGGTTAAGAAGAAGGTTCCCTTCGTGCCGTCGTCGTCGCTCGCTCGGCTTCGAATTTGGATTTGGTAAATGATTGATTGATAATATTTTTGGACAAAATTTATTTAATTAATCTCATTAATTGATTTCCTTTCTCTTATAAATTAATTCAGAATGTTAGTTAATTAACATAATTAATTTCGCGTAACGAAATTTATTTGAAATTCGCGTGTAACGATAAAAACGTTTTGAAGTGACCTGTTCCTTCCCAAAAGGTGTTACTTTTCTCAAAAAGACACAACGTTCTGGAAAGACACCATTGTCCGAACAGACGTGTTCCTTGCTGCAAATGGCTATAAATAAGAAGTCTTTTTCGTTTTTCATTCACTGAAATTTTTTCCTCTCTACATACATTTTCTTACAATAATAAATTGTCGATCGATAGAGTTTGTGTGTGCTCTCGTTGTTGTTCTTGCGTTCGCTGAAATTAGTGAAGTTTGAGGTACCGCTACTTCTCTAATAGTTAATCCGTTTTATCTTGGGAGGAATTAATTTGTAACCTCGGGTATTTGAGGGAATGAAATTTCTTAAGGAAACAGAGTGAGTTATGTGGACTCAAATTCTATTTTTCTGTCTGTTTCATATTTTTTCTGTTTCTGTTTTTTGCTAAACTGAATACAGGAGATAACAAGTAACAGGATTAACACGGCTGCAATGGTTTAATTCCTGATGGTGTGAGTCCAGTGACGGAGGCAAGAATTCTATCAAATGGGTTCAAAAAAAATTAAACACGCTAATATTATCCATAAATAAACGGGTCGGGTCATATATGAACGAATTGATTAACAAACGGGTTGATAAAAAAAATCCTTAGTTCAAATAATTTCTTACAATTACAACTCATCTTAAGAAACAAATTTAAAGTACATATCTATAAAATGATAATAAAGTAGCACAACTCATTCAAAAAGTACTACAAGTTCTTCAATTCCTTTAGAATTCTCTTCGGCTCCTGAAAGTGCAAATGGAGAGCAAGCACAAATTTAACATTAGAAAGATTCACAAAAAACACAAATCAAAGCGAAAATACTATTTCTTCACAAAAAATCTTTTTGGTATAAAATGACTTCATTACATTACAAAACTACACATCCTTGAAGGGAGGTTAAGAAATCAAACATGCGGATAAACCTATCAAAACATATTTTTACATTTGAAAATACAACTACATACATTTTTACAATTGTATTCTACGAGGTTTCATATCTTGAAATGTCTTAATAATAACATCATTAGAAATCTTATCAAATACA
>JAJOOE010060488.1:0-11335 GCA_036250405.1 Solanum raphanifolium | reverse complement strand
CTAATTTAAAAAAAAAACATTCATTGAAAAAGAATGTGTCAAAAAGAAAATAATAATATATTTATTTGGAAAATGAGTCTGACCAATTAAATAACAATAAGGGTATTTTTGGACCAAAGTATTGACGACAAGGACATTTTGGACCAAACTACAAACGGAGGGCATTTTTGTTCCTTTCGCATAGTTTAAGGGCATTTTTGAACCAAAGTATTGACGGTAAGGGCATTTTTGAGCCAAACTATAAACGGAGGGCATTTTTGTTCCTTTCACATAGTTTAAGGGCATTTTTTACCCTTTTCCCTTTTAAAAATAATACTTTAACTACGAGTATATTAATATTAATAATTTATGAGTATTTTTTTTTTCATGTCCGTACGAAGCTCCGATTGAATTTAAATTGCATACTGAGTTCATTATGAATTAGTGCTCCCAACAAGATTTTCTTTATTTCGAAGGCTCGAATCCCAGATCTCAAATGGAATTGTCTCGTCATTGCAACACAACTTATATCAGTAATTTACATGTACTTATTTAATTAATAATTTTTAAATATATAATTAATTGAATTTTCACTGAAAGTTATGAGTTAATATCTCGTTGACTCAACAAAAATTTATGTAATAAAATCACTGAACTTGGTAATGCCTCGCTAAAATCATTCCACTTATAGTGTTTTTATCTTTCAAAATCACTCAACTAATTTTTTTCGTTAAAAAAATAGAAAAGGGCTAAAGTGGAGGGAATAGGTTAGAGATGGGTTAAATGGTGAATTTCTAAAGAAATCGGATATTTAAAATTGAAGGTGGATTAATTTGATTATAAGTTTTCCGCATGTTTCTTTGTCAAAATTAAGAACAAATTAGTGCCAAAATATAATGAGAGGAATATACTTGAATCAAAAGTATAACAAAAAAGATATATTTAAACTGAATGTATAATGAGGTATTATTAAACTTTTGTGTAGTGGCAATTTCATTAAGATATAATTCAAAAAAAATTCACATAAAATTGTTTATTTAAGTATATTTATTTTATTTTCGAAACCACTCAGATGAAATGCGGATTTTTTTCTTAGAAAAATCAAACCGATTTGTCGTCAACCTCATTGACGACTAGTTTATACCCATCCGTTTATACAATTCATTTGCTTTAGTGCGTAAAGTTCAATTATTTTAATATATTTTTTCTTAAAACATTATTTATTTATAATAGATAAATCACAGTGATCATATGTGATATTAACCAAATGTAAAAGTGTATAAAGAAATAAGAAGTCTTTAAATATGACGATAACCAAGTGTTTAACTAGAATTTAAATCCTCCAACTTTGATTATGAACAAGTAAATATGTAAATTTGTATATAATTGAATAAGTAAACACACACGTCCTACCTAAAAATTTTACGATTTTACATGACGTCTTACGTGTATTATGTCATATAGGATGACATGTATATCTACTAGTTTAATTTTATACAACTTTAAATATGTACTTGTACACCTCTAAAATAAAAGAATACATATATCAGTTGATACCAAATTTAAACACGACACACTTTCTATATCTCCTCCAAAAGTAAAAGAAAGAAAGCATTGCATTTAAAAAGAGTACATAATATTTCATACCAAATACTAATAAGATATCTTCTTTAACTATATACTTGCACAACAAACAATTAATGGCTAGTGTATATATTAGCCTACTTGAAGGACCGGAACTTTTCGCCGTGTTAGTAGGGACTCATTCATCTGGCTAATTTGGAGCGATAATTGTTCGATTTTCTGCAATAATTATAGTTACTTGTAATTAGAAGACTTAATACATAAATATATAGACAGTTTAACTTGATTTTAACTGATACTAAATATTCTAATTTTGAGAATGGATATTTAGATACATCAACCCGTCACACATAAATTTTGAAAATGTCTAGATGATTATTTTGTAAGTTAGAATGTTCAATTGACACGGTAAAAATAAGTTTAAAAATTGATGTATGTTTAGTTGTTAGTTAAGATCAAGTTAAAAAATTTATTTATATATTATAGCATGTACGAGACAAATACAGAACAAAATACTTTCAAATTTCTGTAGAGTGTATCTTAGTTGTACAATAGATCTTTACAGGTGCATCATACATAAGAAAAAAAAATCTGATTCCCTATTTACAGCTGCATCATATATATATTTAGAATTGTTCCCATTTTTCGATGTGTATGAAAAATAAAAATATAAAAAATAACGCAATCCCTAAGAATCAAATCTTGGACATTGTGGTGCATTTTAAATATTCCGAATTCCTAAGCTAACCTTTTACATTATGTTCAAGCTTTAGAAGATCACAATTTATAATATATTCATAACACACATACCTAGAAATATCTATCCAACATATACAATATAATTTTTTTTTACTAATAGATTTCCAGTGAACACCTTCACACTTCCCCCCTAACTACAATTCCAGAATAAGCTACCTCATAATTTTATTCTAATCAAATATGAGATATAAACTCATTCTAAAATTAATCTCGAGATTATTTATCTCTTATTCCTCCTACCAAACGAGTTCTAAAAGAACAAAAAATGGAAGAAAAAAAAAGAAGAGAAGAAGTTAAACAAAATATACCTGGTCTTTTTCTTGGACAAGTAGCATAAGTTTGTTAGAAGTATTATCAATTTGTCTTTGCCTCCTCCATTTTTTCTTTATCATCCAATAAAACAAGGGAACCAAAAGAAATGTCAATATTCTACTTCCATTATAAGTGAATTTTCCAATTCCAACTTTAGAAGAAGCATAATTTCTCATCTTTGAAGCCACTTGAACAATCCAACAACTCAATTCTCTTAAACTCTTTTTCAACCACTTATTTCCATATTCACCCTTCTCATCATCATCATCATTACTATTATTATTATCAATAGTAATATCCTCAATCAAGGGCAAAGTAGTCATTTCATCAGGAGCTATTTGAGTATTATTGTTATTATTATTGGTTGTAGTTGAAGATGAAGAATATGGGATTTGTTGCCATTCAGAAATATCCTCATGTGACATAATTTTTTTTATTTGTGGGAAAATTGGAATGACTAATGGAATTGTGGAAGTTTAAGATATATTATAGTAGGGGGTATTTTTGTCTTTATTTGTTTCATTTAAAAAAATATCTAGTGTTGGATATTGGTTCATTTTTTAGGGATATTTTTGCTAGCAGTATCTTTATGGACTTGGCAACTTGCTTTCATGTCTAGATAAGAGATGACATTTGTTTTCCTTTTTCCTTTTGTTTGCTTTTGAGATTCGGGCGGAGCTAGAATTTTGATTATGGGTTTGATTCGATAATTTTAGTTCAGATTTTGTAGTTATATTAATAAATAAATAATATATTGACGGTGTATAATTCAGTAATTTTAAATTACTTAAATTTTGACTTGTTTGAAAGGAAATAAAATGTTTTCTATCTAAGAAACTATGATGTTAATTAGACTCGAACAGGTAAAACTTATCCGCACCGGGTGTTTACACCAAACCAATACATGCATGACATGTGTTTAAACTTATAGTTCATTTTACTTAACCATAATTAATTTACATGTGTTTTACTTCATTAAATTACGTAATAATGGAAACTGCATTGACTTAGTGTAAACACCCGATGCAGGTAAGTTTTTTCCGACTCGAACCTAAAGCCTTGTGTGTCACAAAGAAGTTATTGATTGCTAGTATGTGTTATTTTCACTCTTGGGACCCAAAAAAACAGCTGCTTTATATTTAGGAAAAACTACACTAAGTTGATAACATTGAAAAAACAATTAAAATTCATAAATGTAATGTCTATCAAGTCATTGATAAAATTAAAAGATGAACCTAATTGTTGTGAAAAATTTAAAGGGGTATTTATATGATCTGTCCGTTTTATATTAAAATTGATTGATCTATTAATAATTTTTTAATTATTATGTAAAATAGAAAGTGTTTAATGCCTATCTAAATGGGGACAGAGGGAGTATTTGCCTCTTAAGCGGGTGTTTGACCTTTTTTTCTTCTTGCGGAATTTAAAAAAATAAAAAATAAAAAAAATAAATAAATAAATATATATATTAGTTTCCAAAGTAAAAATTCATATTTGAAAATAAATAAGGCATAAAAATTGTTGGTTCTCCTAATTTGTCCAAAATGTTAGCATCTGTTCTCCTCTCTCCCAATTTCGCTCGTCTCTCTCCTCTTTCTCACCCCTCTCTCTCCTTCACTTTTTACCATCAATTTATTAAGGTAAAAGCGAATGAATATAAGTGAAATTAGAGCAATAACGTTTATTATATTTTTTAGATTGTATTCGTTGATATAGTCTAAATGCAACGAATGAATAAATTGATAGAGCGATTGTTGTAGTTTTAATTGTTTATTTTGGGGAACATCCCATACAAACCCCATTACTTCTTCAACATATGAAAGAAATCATCTAAGTTCAAATTACTCCAAAAAAAGAAGTATTTTACAAAGCATCTCTAGAAAGTATTCTTTAAACTCTGTCAAAAGGACATAAAATGCAAGATGAGACGAGAAAATAAATCTACATATTAGATGTTAGATATAAGAGACGGGTTTTAGAATTTTGAAGTTTATCGAATCCTAGAGTGACCACAAGTTAATATGCTATAATATCAGCATTCAAAGTCAACTCATTTATAGATATGGCTAATACAAATACATGGTCTTTGTGAAAGCTACTAAGTTCACACAGACTCATTTGTTCCAATGTAGATCAGACTAAACAGACGCTAGCGCTTGACTAATAAGATATCAAAGGGGCTTGACAAAACGTAATAAGCTGATACTCTAAGCTCATGTTGCTTCTTCAAGATCCACCATTTCTTTCAAAAATCAACTAACAACCCTATAGGTTATATCATGTGATGTTTGAGCTAACTTGGACTATTTCATCGAATACTTATTACCTTCCTAGCTTCTGCCATGACTAGGTTCAGCTTCATTGCCATCACCCCAAAATTATTGTTCATCCTTTTGAGACTCGGTAGCTTCAGATTCATCGCCATCAGTAGCTTCAGATTTGTCGCCATCTCTAGCTTCAGATTGGTAGCCATCGGTAGTGCCTTGACTAGCATTTTGTTCCTGGGAACAGAGAAGAGAGAACTAAGTAGTGGAATACTAGTTAATACGGAAAGAAAGCGCTGGAGTTAATTAGTTATACAACTAGCAGCACAAGGCATACCTTAGAATTGAACGCATGTTGTGTCCATTTATTCAGATCATCTACTTTCACCTCAACATCATTGTTCATCCATTTGAGTTGGGGTGTACTAACAGATATTCCCTGTCGGACAAACGTCTCCATTTCAGGGCAACTATTAATCCACACTACTCTGAGAAATGGAAATTCAAGAGCATGCTTCGCGAGAAAGAAATGTCTCAGCTTAGGCAGCTTGCAAAGCACCAGCTCTTCTAACAGGGGAAATAAAGGCTCATTAGTCATGATTTCTTCACCTTGACGTTGTTCCTCTTCTGTGATAACTTCTTCTATTGATTGGCAGGCTTCTATCATTAATACTTGGAGATTCAGAAGACCTCTGACTACTGATGGAGACGTCAAGTTTCTCAATTTTCCACAATTCGATATGTACACCGTTTCAAGTTTGCTAAAGTAGGCAGTTGGAAGTTGGTGAGAGCATAGGGCAGTTATGTTGTTAACCCCAACGACTACTAGCTTCACCAGGCTGGGACAAGAAACCTGCAAACGTTAAAGGGATGAAGTATCGACTCCATTTAGTTTAATAGTTGGGAAGAAAAGTAGTAACTTTGAAAGCTGAAAGAGCGGCAATGTAGAATTTGGTATGAAAATGAAAGATCAGATAACGGAAATGGAGAATTTGGAATGAAAATTGCAAAGAAATGACATCTGAGCCTAACTTAACCCCAAAAGCTAGCTCAAGAGGGGAGAATTACCCAAGTCCATATAAGTAATTATTTATACAGCTAGCGGCACAAGACAAACCTTAGAATTGAACATCACGTTATTGATACCATCTACTTTCACCTCATCATCATTGTTCACACTTTCGAGACTCGGTGTACTCACAGATCCCTGTTGGACAAATGTCTTTATTTCAGGGCAGTCATGAATGCACACATCCCTGAGAAATGGAAATTCAAGAGCATGCTTCGTCCGAAAGAAATGCTCTAGCTTTGGCAGATTGTCAAGGTTCAGAAGTTCCAACAGAGGGAATAAGGGCACATTAGTCATGATTTCTTCTCCTTGTTGTTCCTCTTCTGTGATCACTTCTTCTATCGACTCACAATTTTCTATCTTTAGTTTCTGGAGATTCAGAAGACCTCTGGCCACTGATGGAGACATCAAGTTTCTCAATTTTCCGCAACTATCTACGTTCAGTTTTACAAGTTTGCTGAAGTAGGCAATTGGGAGTTGGTGAGAGCATAGAGCACTTATGTTGTTAGCTCTAATGAGTTGTAGCTTTTCCAGGTTGGGACAAAAAACCTGCAAAAAAAAAAGAGTTAATATCATGTGGATCAATGACTCACATATCAAATATTAAACTGATAAGAAGAAATACTACTCGTGATCGATGACTCACAATAGAAACTTGCTTTATTGATTTAAAAAAAACATAGATCCTGCACTAGAGCAGTAGAAGCAGACCTTTTCATCAAAAAGAGGATTTGAGCCAGTGATGAAGTTGTTGGTTGTAGGCCAGAAATTTTTGAACTCAGGTAAGTTCATGAAGTTCATTTTCCGTAACCGAGGGAACTCAATGCCATCAATAGTGTCATTGCAAAAGTGAGTGAGGCATTCGAGAGATAGAAGGTTCAAATCATATAAATTGGGGAACTTGATTACTTCATGTGTTCTCCGAGAGATCTTGGCTTCCTCATCATCAAGGTAAGCTACTGTTGAACTTCCTCCATCCAAGGACACAAAAAAAACATACTTTAGACGATGACACTTTCTTACCTCCAGTCTTTCGAGTTTGGGAAATGAAACATTATTCTGACATTGGATATGTGCCAATGAATCAAAACATTTCAGGCAGAGATATTTCACATTCTGAAATTCATCCAGCTGCAACTCGGCCAACACGTTCTTGGTTCCCTCTCCAGTTGAATGTACAAGTTCGCTCTTGCTCAACAGGTGGCGGATCCAATCACCTAATGGGGCAGTCTCGGTGACCTCTAAAGCAATATTCTTGTCGTAATCATCCATGCTTGAAGTTGCTCTGTAAGCTTTACCCACTGTAAGAGCATACCGTGTCAACTTGGAGGTAAGGCCCAAGTTACTGTAGATCACATCTCCGGAACATTCACTTAATGTCAGTGCAGTCAATCTCGATAAGGATTCTAGTTCCCTCAAGGTGGAGTAACTACAATTTCTTACTTTCATTATATGTAGTTCCTCCAATCGAACTAGTCTTGATAAGACCCCTGGTGAGATCATTTCCAGTGGTTTTTTCTCATTCAGCAACTCTAACATGATTAGATTGGTCAAATTACCTATTTCCGTGGGCAGCTCCTCTAACAGAGAATCTCTTATGCTGAGAATTTCTAAAGTGACAAGTTCACCAATAATGGATATGTCATCCAACCTTAAATTACTCAGACACAATGTCCTCAGATTCGACAACCTCTGAATGGATGCTGGAAAAGGCCAAATGGAGTACTCATATCCACTCAGGCTTAAGACATTGAGTTTACTCATCCCATCAAAAAAATTGTCTTGTAATTTGATTGGCTCTTTACAATAGAGTTTCAACATTAGAAGCTTCAAATTTGGGCAAATTTTTGGACTAAGATGCTCATCAAATTTATTTGCAACAATGGACACGTGACTATATTGCTCGTAAAAGTCTTTTCTTGGGAACTCTTCTGAGTTCACATCATGACTTACCATAAATATATGCTTTCCCTCAGACGCAATATATATAGCCACGTCACGAACCACATCATGCATTTTGACATAATTTCTGTTTGAACCTTGGGATAACAAGAAACGATCTTTCAGTGTTTCTAACAGATGACACACTCTATTTCTTGCTCCTTCTATATTTTTAACTTCCAAAAAGATGCGAAGCCCCATTCCATATCTAAGTAATTCTTCAGTCGAAATATCACTATCTTCCTCAAACAAAGAACAAAGCAAAAAGATATACCTGGCTTCATCACTTTCCAAGTGATCATAGCTTAGCCTCAGAGGTCTATACACCTTCGTGTGCACTCCAGGGATATTTCTTGTTTCTGCATTGCATAATTGTTTAAGGGCATCCTCCCACGAAGGCTTAGTTTTAAGCTTTAGTGCTCCTGCAACTGTAACAAGTGCAAGCGGCAACCCCTTGCATTCTTTTGCGACATCTTTTGCTATGTCAAGTAGGGAAGGATCATCGACCGAGTCACCTACTTTCTGCCTGAAAAGGATCCATGCTTCCTCCTCAGATAAGGTTCCAACTTCCATGATCTTCTGAGCTCCCATATCTTCACAAACATGTCGGAAACGCGTTGTGAATGTCACTTTGCACCGATGTTTGTGGTTGCTACCACTAGGAATTCCAAGTTTCTCTAGATCATGAAGAGCCTCCCAAACATCATCAAAGATTATAAGGATACTGTCCTGTCCCTTTAACCTTAAACGCAGCCGATCTCCACGACTCCACAAATTATCCCCTTCTAATGTCAGCCCGACTCCTTCTGCAATCTCACCCTGAATTCTTTTAAAGTCTGGTTGCTGACTGACAGTTACCATGACAACATCATCAAACAACTTTTCTAGTTTTGCCCTTTGTCTGATTTTCTCAGCCAGCGTTGTCTTACCAACACCACCCATACCACATATCCCAATCATAGTGACACCGTCATCTCTCAAAGCTGCAATGACCTCATCCTCTTTCTCTTTTCTGGAGTCAAACTCCTCACCACTGCTACTAACCATAGCTTTAGATTCAACATGTGGTACATGATAGCTGAAAACATCATACTTGTTGCCTTCATTTCTAAGTTCAATCATCTTCAGTGTAATTTTCTTAGCTCTCCTGCTCAACGAGTAACGTGACATCAAGTTTGGACAGCAACCATAGAAGCAACCACTTTCAACCTCATTTCTACCTCGTCGCGTTACAGCTGCCACATCTGCAGTAGTAGTATCAACACTAGTTAACCAATCCTCAACAGTTTGTGAAATGACTTGTAAGTTTCTCCTGGCAGCCTCCGCTCTTTCCTGCACGCCATTCCTGAGATTCTCCAGCTTCTGAGATTCTTCATCCAGAGATGTGATGTTTCTCTTGTAGTAATAGAAATATCCAATCCCTCGCGCAACTGGCTGGATCAAGCAATCAGTGAGTTTTTCCACAAAAATAGCTAAGAATTCCATTTCTGTAATAAAAAAAAAAACTTTGGTTTTTTTTTTTTCTTCCTGTTTTGCTTCAATTCAATGAAAAACAAGATGTAAAACAAAGGAAAAATGGAAAGAGTTAATATTTCCAGGGCTTTTAGTGATAAGAATTACATGGCTCTTACTTTTAGGCCCACTAAAATATCATACATAGACTTTTCTTCCTTTCTCTTTTAGTAGTTGGAAAATTATTTGGATATCAGTCACCAACTTCCAATTCAATTCCACAATGAAAGTCACCAACATGGACCACCATTTCTGTTTTTCCCTGTATTTTCTTCCTTCTCTTTTACCAAGAGACAAATACTCCCTCCGTTTTAATTTGTTTGTCCTGTTTTGACTTGACACGGAGTTTAAGAAAGTAAAACTTTTGAATTTTGTGCTTTTAAACATGTTATGTGAAAAATTGAGATTAAAAAGTTGTCAAAAAAAAAAGAGAGGCTTTTGTTTTGAAACAAACTAAAAAAGAAAATAGGACAAATAAATCGGAACAGATGGAGTAGCAAATATCCAAGAAAAAGATGAAAGAAATGTTTGGCGGTTAACTTTGACCTTGCAATATTTGTTTGTCTGTTAAAGCTCTCTTGGAAAGTTCTTTTGATAAATGGTGATGCAATAGTTGTGTGCAAGCAGACGCAAACACCACGAATATGTAAATGGCAACACAATTGCATAATGTGAAAGAAAGAATAAACTAGGAGGTAGTTATTGACAACACAAGACTTGGAGCTTTGAAATATTAGCTTGGTTTACTTAGGCACTAAGCTATACAAGAATTCCATTAGCAAAGAGTATTAAATTAATCACTTGAAGCTATAATAATCTAGTCTTATTTGGCAACTGCTGACTATAAAATCAAAGATTTCATCTTAATCAACATAGTAAAACTACTAGTCTTTTCTCTGTTATTGCAACATTGTACACCTAATATGTTTTTATCTCAATATTAAAGAGCTTTTGGACCCAATTTTTGAGCCAAAATACAATGTAATATTCCCATCACAAGCAGTAAGATAGCTATGTATAGGCTTCGATTAAGAGCCCGTTTGGATTGACTTAAAAAAAGTAACTTTTTAAAGTGCTGAAACTTATTTTTAAAATAAGTAGTTATGTGTTTGGATAAAAGTGTTGCAGTTAAAAAAAAAGTTGTTGATGTGTCTGGCAAATAAGTGCTGGTAAACACTTTTTTTTTATCAAAATGTCTAAAATACCCTTAAAGCTTTTAACATGATAAAAAATTTATTAAATTTAAGGTTTTTATACTTTAAAAAAATAAAACATAATAATAATAATAATAATAAGAATAATAATAAGAATAATCATAATCATAATCATAATAAGAGCACTGCTAATTGGCAAGATAGAATTTTGGCACGAATTGCCAAGACACAGGTAAATGACGAAAATGTCCCTTTGGCTCCAAAACCACTTGTATTTCCCTCCAAAAAAGAAAACCACTTGTATGAGGCTTTTGTTGGCTGCCAAATGTACAAATGGGACCCATACCTTTAACTATTTCATTTTCTTTCATCTTCTTACTCTTTTTCGTTCATTTTTAAAAAAAATTCCTTCGACTTTCTTTTTTCCTCCTCTACGTTACTTCATTTGTCAGAGTTATAAAGAATTTTTAAGACTTGCCCAAAATGTCTAATATGCATATTTTACGGTATTATTTATTTGAGAGAAAAAATAAAGTGAATGTGGCGAGAAAATTTCGAATTAATTTTTGAATGAAATGGAAGAAATTGAAGGTAATGAAATTACAAATAAAAAAATCGTAAAATTTTGCGTATTAATTTCTTGAACCTTTTATTTTTCTGTACGTATTTTATAGAATGATATATACGAAATATGAGAATTTAGATATTTTGTTTTGTGTTTGTTTATAAAAGATTATACATTGATTTTTTAATATAACTTT
>JAJOOE010060487.1:0-13927 GCA_036250405.1 Solanum raphanifolium | reverse complement strand
GGTATTATTTATTTGAGAGAAAAAATAAAGTGAATGTGGCGAGAAAATTTCGAATTAATTTTTGAATGAAATGGAAGAAATTGAAGGTAATGAAATTACAAATAAAAAAATCGTAAAATTTTGCGTATTAATTTCTTGAACCTTTTATTTTTCTGTATGTATTTTATAGAATGATATATACGAAATATGAGAATTTAGATATTTTGTTTTGTGTTTGTTTATAAAAGATTATACATTGATTTTTTAATATAACTTTTTTCATCATATATAAATTTTTTTAAAATCAAAAAAATGTTATAAATATATATATTTTTTAAATCTTTGTTCTATTCATGTATTTCTCTTTATAATAATCAAGTTATTTGCATTTACTTCATATTTTAATTTATATTTTTATTTTAAGAATGTCAAGAATGAATTTTCATGTTCAAAATAACTTATGTATTTTTAATTGATTATTTTTATTTAAATCAAGCATCATCAAAACATAGTATTCACAACTAAATTTTTAACTTTTTGTAAAAAAATAAAATAGTTGGAACGAATTTATCATATTTCTTAGAAATAATTAAATTCTTAGATAATGCATACATTTTTTGAAGGATCCTATATATAATTAGATCAATTTCTTACATTATCATATATATTCTAATCGACCAAAACCAAATAGAAAAAAAATTAAAAAAATTAAAGTGATAAAAAAATCGACTTAATTAATTTGACTTAATTTCAACGTTTGAAAAATCAAATTATCGACCAAAACCAAATAGAAAAAAAAATTAAAAAAATTAAAGTGATAAAAAAATCGACTTAATTAATTTGACTTAATTTCAACATTTCAAAAATCAAATTAATTTAGTTAATAAAAAAATTATCCAAACTAAATCACGGCTAATTCTACTAAAAATAATTAAATTTCGGCATTTGATAAATAAACTAATTAATACGAAAAATAATAAAATTACAAAAAGAAACGGAAAAGAAGAAGAAGATATGGAACTGGAGAAAAATAATAAAGAAATGGAGCCTTTTAGCTTCTTCTTTTTAGTGGGACTCAATTTCCACCTGGCAAAATATGAAACGATCTCATACAAGTATTGTCTGGCACGTAATAAGTGTGCCTCACACATAATAATCATAATCATAATAATAATCATAATAATAATCATAATCATAATCATAATCATAATCATCAGCACCACCACCACCACCGCCACCGCCACCACCGCCACCGCCACCGCCACCACCACCACCACCACCACCACCATCATCATCATCATCATCATGATAATAATAATAATAATAATAATAATAATAATAATAATAATAATAATAATAATAATCATAATCATAATCATAATCATCATCATCATCATCATCATCATCATCATCATCATCATCATCATCATCATCATCATCACCACCACCACCACCATCACCATCATCATCATCATCATCATAATAATAATAATAATAATAATAATAATATCCTATATCTAGTATTTGGAGATTCAAAACACCTTTGGCCACTAATGGAGACATCAAGTTTCTCAGATTTCCACAAAACGATACATATAATGCTTCAAGTTTGCTGAAGTAGCCAGTTGGAAGTTGGTGAGAGCATAGAGCAGTTATACTATGAGCACAAATGAGTTGTAGCTTTTCCAGTCTGGGACAAGAAACCTGCGAATGTTGAGGCCTTGTGTTTTATATAAGGGATGAAAAATCAATATAGCTTAAAGTACAAATCCAAAATTGAACCATATTCTCATCTTACATCATAGTAACAGCAAGTAAAATCAAAAAAAGTTGCTTTAAGTGACAAACAGAAATAACTATTACTATTTACTAGTTAAAGGGGAAAGAGAGCAGTAATTAGTTATACAACTAGAGGCACAAGACATACCTTAGAATTAGAATTGAACATCGCTTTATTGAGATCAACCACTTTCACCTCATCATCATTGTTCACACTTTCGAGACTCGGTGTACTCACATATATTCCCTGTTGGACAAACGTCTTCATTTCAGGGCAGTCATGAATGCACACTTCCCTGAGAAATGGAAATTCAAGAGCATGCTTCGCTAGAAAGAAATGCCCCAGCTTTGGCAGATCGTAAAGGTTCAGCTGTTCCAACAGAGGGAATAAAGGCTCATTAGTCATGATTTCTTCTCCTTGTTGTTCCTCTTCTCTGATCACTTCTTCCATTGACTCACAATTTTCTATCTTTAGTTTCCAGAGATTCAGAAGACCTCTGGCCACTGATGGAGACATCAAGTTTCTCAATTTTCTGCAACCATCTACTTCGAATTTTACAAGTTTGCTGAAGTAGGCAGTTGGAAGTTGGTGAGAGCATAGAGCAGTTATGCTGTCAGCCCTATCGATAGATAGCTCTTCCAGGTTGGGACAAGAAACCTGCAAATATACAATTTATAAATTAGTGGTATTATCTATTTGATTATGAACTTGATATTGTGTAAGTAAATATCTCTAATGCTCAAGTAAAAGGTAAGTTTTTAATTCATAAAAGTTTTTCTTTTTTCATGATCGGTCACATGTAGAGCAGTAGAAGGGAACCTTTTCATCAAAAAGAGGATTTGAGTCGGTGATAGAGTTGCTGGTTGTATGCCAGAAATTTTGGAACTCAGGTAAGCTGCTGAAGTGCATTTTCCGTAACCAAGGGAACTCAATGCCCTCAACAGTGTCATTGCAAAAGTGAGTGAGGCATTTCAGAGATCGAAGGTTCAAATCATATAAATTGGGGAACTTGATTACTTCACGTGTCCTCCGAGAGATCTCCTCCTCATCATCATCAGGGCAAGCTACTGTCAAACTCCCTCCAGCCAAGGACACACAAAAAACATACTGCAGACAACGACACTTTCTTACCTCCAGTCTTTCAAGTTTGGGGAATGAAACATTATTCTGACAGTGGATATGTACTAATGAATCAAAGTGTTTCAGGCAGAGATATTTCACATTCTGAAATTCATCCAACTGCAACTCAGCCAACACGTTCTTGGAGCCCTCTCCGGTTGAATGTACATGTTCGCTCTTCCTCAACATGTGGCGGATCCAATCACCCAATGGGGCAGTCTCAGTGACCTTTAAGGCAATATTCTTGTCGTAATCATCCATGCTTGAAGTCGCTTTGTAAGCTCTACCCACTGTAAGAGCGTACCGTGTCAACTTGGAGGCAAGGCCCAAGTTACTGTAGATCACATCTCCGGAACATTCACTTAATGTCAGTGAAGTCAATCTCGATAACGATTCCAGCTCCCTCAAGTTGGAGTAACTACAATGTTCTACTCCCACCAAATGTAGTTCTTCCAATCGAACTAATCTTGATAAGACCCCTGGTGAAATCATTTCCAGTGCTTTTTCCTCATTCCGCAACTCTAACATAATTAGATTGGTCAATTTTCCTATCTCCACGGGCAGCTCCCCTAACTTAGAATCTCTTATGCTGAGAATTTCTAAAGTGACAAGTTCCCCAATAATGGATATGTCATCCAACTTTAAATTACTCAGACACAACGTCCTCAGATTTGACAACCTCTGAATGGATGCTGGAAAGGGTAGAATGGAGTAACGATAATCGTCTGTCCTAAAACTTAAGACATTGAGTTTACTCATTCCATCAAAAAAATCATCCTGTAATTTGATTGGATCTTCTTCAAAACAAAGTTTCAACATTAGAAGCTTCAGTTTTGGGCAAAATATTGGGCTAGGAAGCTCATCAAATTTATTTGCAACAATTGACATATGACTATATTGCTCGTAAGAGTCTTTTCTTGGGAACTCTTTTGAGTTCACATCATGGCTTACCATAAATATATCCTTGCCCTCAGACGCAATATATATAGCCACATCACGGACAACATCATGCATTTTGACATAATTTTTTTCTGAACCTTGGTATAACAAGAAACAATCTTTCAATATTTCCAACAGATAACACACCTTATTTCTTGCATGTTCCAAATTTTTGATTCCCGGAAAGATGCGAAGCCCCATTCCATATCTAAGTAATTCTTCAGGACAGATATTACTATCTTCCTCAAACAAGGAACAAAGCAAAAAGAGGTACTTAGCTTCATTACTTACCAAGTAGTCATAGCTTAGCCTCAGAGGTTTATACACCTCTGTGTGCACTTCAGGGATATCTATTGTTTCTGCACCGCGTAATTCTTCAAGGGCACAGTCCCACGAACGCTTGGTTTTATGCTTTTTTAGTGCTCCTGCAACTGTAATAATTGCAAGTGGCAGCCCCTTGCATTCTTTGGCAACATCTTTTGCTATATCAAGTAGAGAAGGATCGACTGAATTACCAACTTTCTGTCTGAAAAGGATCCATGCTTCCTCTTCAGATAAAGTTCCAACTTCCATGATCTTTTGAGCTCCCATTGCTTCACAAACATGTTGGAAACGCACTGTGAATGTCACTTTGCACCGATGTTTGTGGTTGCTACCACTAGGAATTCCAAGTTTCTCTAGTTCAAGAGCCTTCCAAACATCATCCAAGATTATAAGGATGCGACTGTTCTGATCCATTAACCTTGTACGCAGCAGATCTCCACGACTCCACAAATCATCCCCTTCTAATGTCAGTCCGACTCCTCCTGCAATCTCATTCTGAATTCTTTTAAAGTTTATTTGTTGACTGACAATTACCATGACAACATCTTTAAACAACCTTTCTTTTTTCGCCTTTTGTCTAATTTTCTCAGTTAGTGTTGTCTTACCAACTCCACCCATACCACATATCCCAATAATAGTAACCCCATCATCTCTCAAAGCTGCCATGACCTCATCCTCCTTCAATTTTCTGGAATCAAACTCCTCAACATTGTTACTACACATAGCCTCAGGCTCACTTTCGACTGGATGATCAAATGAGAAAACATCAGGCCTGTTGCTTTCATTTTGAAGTTCAATCAACTCCAGAGTAATTTTCTTAGCTCTCCTGCTCATCGAGTAACGTGACTTCAAATTCGGACACACACCATAGAAGCAACCCCTTTCAACCTCAGCTACACCTCGCATTACGCCTTCCACATCTGCAGTAGTTGTATCAACACTAGTTAACCAAGCCTTGCCATTAAGTGAAATGTCTTGTAAGTTTCTCCTGGCATCTTCCGCTTTTCGCTGCACTGTCATTCTGATATTCTTCAGCTTCTCACATTCTTTATCCATACATCTCATGTTGCTCTTGTAGTAGTAGAAATAACCAATCTGCCCCGCAACTGGCTGGATCAAGCAATCAAGTGAGTTTTTCCACAAAAATAGATAAGAATTCCATAGCTAATTCTGTTTTTGACTAAATTTACAAGGAAGCAAAGGCAGGATCAGATGAAAATCACAAGTTTTTCTTCAATTCAATGAAAAACAAGATGTAAAACAGAGGAAAAAGTTCATTGCAGGGATCTTAGTTGCAACTCAAATATCACACACACTTTTCTTCAGATCTTCTGAACTTAAACATATCTTGTGAAAATTTGAAATTTAAAAGTTGTCAATAAACAGATAATGTGATGAAATAATGATAAACAATATTATTGAGCAATGAAGTGAACATAAAATAAAATAATATTCCATTATTACTCTCACCCACCTACCTAACATGGGGCTGTCACATCTTAATTGTTTTGAAAATGATGAATAAGTAATGCTGTTCTGACTCTTCAAAAATGTCATTGGGTATGTGTCGGACCCTTCAAAAGTAGTGCATTTTTGAAGGATCCGATATGGGTGCTGCAACATTTTTGAAAAGTCCGAGCAAATTAGATAATAACTACTCAAGAAATACCTCATGAAACTTAGTCAAGTTACGTGCAAATAGACACAAACACCACGATTATAAAAAATATATAAATGACAACACAATTGCATAATGTGAAAAAATGAATAAACTAGGAGGTAGTTGTTGACAACACAAGACTATTGTAGAGAGGGCAATAGTCTACCTTATAAATTTGTACTATTACTCAGAAAAAGAAACGTTAGGGGAAAAGAATGTATTGTCAATTCTTGATTTGATTTGTCTACGTGATAATTGAACAACTCTATTATTACTCTCACCCACCCCCAAACTTTATAGACCTTATTGTTCTCTAAGTATTTCAACATATATTTGAATGCAGGTATACAATTCTATTTTTAAAAAGTAGGAACAAATACTTTTATTATTGAAAAAGATGTTGTAAATATAATTCTTAGCACTTAGGTAGAGAAAATAGTCAAATATTTCATGTATATTACTTACTTGAAACTTCAAGCCAAGTTGAGGAAGTTATCAATTAATCTTCTTTTACATTTAAAGCAACCACAAAATTATGAAGTATTTTACTCTCTAACAAATTGGATACTTAAAAGGATAATTGTCAGATATTTATAAGGTAGGAAGAAAATTTATGCTTTAAAACTTGGTACACATTTATACATAAAGAATTTAAAATAGTAATAGCCACATCACATATCATACCATTGACATAATTTTTATCTGAACCTTGAGATAACAAAAAAACAATCTTTCAGTGTTTTTAATCGAGGCAAATCTATTTCTTGCTGTTCTAAATTGTCAATTGCCTAAAAGTTGTCAAACCTCATTTCGTATCTAAGTAATTATTCAGTCCAAATATCATTATCTTTCTCAAATGAGGAATAAAGTGAAAAGAGGTACCTAACTTCATCACTTTCTAAGTGATTATAGGCAGATTGATACACATTATAAGCATTCTTGGAGATTCCAACATCTACGATCTTTTGACGCGCAGTTAATGTCACTTTGCCTTCAAGTTTCTTCCGACCTGCCTAAGCTTTGATGGTTAGATCAGTTACCTATGTTCGGTACATAAGATAGAATATATTCTAAATGACTTACTTGCCTTCTCTTTTAGAACTACGTGAATGACAAACTATTCAACCAAGGTTTAAATTTGGCTAGGATAAAATGGATTTTGCATTAATAAACATGATCATAAGTCAACCTATCTAGAATAATTGTGTTCAGAATGTATGTGAACTTTCTTCCTTTTTGATAGTCGCTTGAAGGGCCTTTTACACAGTAAACTGGCTGCTTAAATGTCATGATGAAGCGGAGTTTATTCTATACATAATTTTTGGGTAGAATGCACTAGACAAGTTCTATGCAACTTTGGGTATCGAACTGTAACTCTATCCAAAAGTTAACTTATAAATGAAGAGTTGATCAAGTCTATATAGCAACTCACTGGTCTATTCTCAAGTTAACGTGAGACTCTGACTCACCCTAAAACATTTCTTAATTTTGGATTGATCAAACATGTCACCAATATTAATTTTGAGACTTAAAAAACATCTCATAATTCAATTTTCTTGTCTTTGCTTGAATCATATGGGATAAGACTAAAGACCAATTTTCTAGTGAATTGAGGAAAATATTGAACCTTATTGCCACTTGTCTCCTTCTTCACTCTTCTCTCCTTAACATCAATCCTGCAAAATTCAAGAAAAGGGGAAGAAAAAAAACCCAAATCACAAAAACAGAGACCAGTTTTTCTCATCATCTCTTTGGTTTCCTTGTTCAATTCTTCATCATCATCTTCAATGTCTGGTTATCCACATACCCTTAATCTCTGGGGAGTACTTTCCCAATCAAAGCGTATAATCAATGCTCACTCACGCCATTTCTTAGCCCTTTCAGTTTCCTTCCTTTTGCCTCTGTCGTTCTCCCTCATCATCTATCCTACTCTTCAAACCGCTCTCTTTCACTCCGGATCCAACCTTTTTCACCCACACCCATCTCACCTTTCCTTCTCCTTCTTCACCTCCACTGACCCATATGACCCGATTCGGAATCTGACCCAACCGGATCCCCAGTCCCTTCTTCTTCTCCTTGCGTACACCCTTTTAGCTGCTGTTCTGTCCCTTTTGGCGTTGGCTACAATCAGCTACAGTACTTTCCATGGATTTTATGGAAGACCCGTCAAGCTTGTTTCGTCTATGAAGTCTGTTTTGTACTCTTTCTTGCCTCTAGTTGCTACCCTTATCGTTACGCGTATCATTTATGCTTTGATTGTTTTACTGTTTGGGCTATTGGCGGTGATTGTGGTACAGGGTGTGCAGTTTCTTGGGTTTGAAGTGGGTTACGATTCGAATTACTTAATGGGTTTGGGTGTTTTTGTAGGTGTAGTGGTTGTATTGGTTGTTATGTGGTTGCATGTTAATTGGTCATTAGCTTATGTGATTGTAGTTGTGGAATCGAAATGGGGTTACGAAGCATTGCAAAGAAGTGCTTATTTGGTGAAGGGGATGAGATGGGTTGCGTTATCGGTGTTGCTATTTTTCGGGGTTCTGATTGGATTGTTAGTGGGTGGTTGTTCTAGTTTTTTGGTGAGTGTAGGAGCTGCTAGCGGTGGGTGGACAAGCTTTGGGGTGATATTGCAGATGGTGGTGAGTTCGGGTTTTGCTACTCTCTTGATGCTTCAGAATATTGCAGCGAGTGTCGTGTTGTATATGTATTGCAAGGCATTGCACGGGGAGCTAGCATTGGATATCGCGGAGGAGTTTGCTCGCGAGTATGTCTACTTGCCTTTTGACAATGAGAAGGTTCCTCATGTTGTTTGTGTTGTTCAAAGTTGAAACAGTCTAAGGTCAGTGGGTTCAAGACGCAGTTTTTACTTTGTTTTGTAGAAAATATGGTTTTAATCATGTATCCAATTCCATAGTAGTTAAGAAATCATGTGAAGATGCTTTACAATATGTATTATGCATCTCTATATGTAATAAGTTTGTTGAAGCAGGTCGCGATTTAGACGCTTAGATCTCTTTTCTAGCTTCTACATATTGTGTAGGTACTGTAAAAACTACTTGTATCATTTCCTCAATGAAATGTTAGTTTGATTACTATATCCAAATGGGTTGGTATCTTTATTACCTCGAGAAAACATAGCATGTTTCTTCCATGCTAGAAGATCCGTGATGTATTTGTTATGTTTGAACATTGAAAGTTCTCTCCTTGTAAGAAATACTCTGTTTGGTTTTAACTGTATTACTGGTACGAGTTATGACCTAAAGAAGTTTGCTTAAGAGAACTGCATTTTCGCCTGGTTAGCCAGTTCCGTTCAGATACTAGATATCATTTGTCACTTACTAATTGGTAAATGAGAAAACTTAAGCTGGGGATTGGTATTGGCACTTCTATAATTTAGTTGCTTCTCTGAGATATTGGCATACTTCCGATTTTGAATTTGTCTAACACAACAGTGGGGTGAAAGTACGGTAAGGAGTTGCGAGCTATCATGAAATAAAAATATGCCTTGTTTGGATGAGCTAGCTGAAAACAGACTTCTAGTTTTCCTGTCTGCTGCACTTTTAGCTTGGGCATAATGTTCATTGACCCTTCAGGGTGGCCCAGTGGTTTGGGCTTGGGACTTCCATGTTGGAGGTCTCGAGTTCGAAACCCCTTGCCGGTGAAAGCAAGGGGTTTGCCTTCTGGGTCGAGCTCGTTGCGCCGGGCTTGCCTAGTGCGGGTTACCTCTCCTATGTGGTTTGCGAGCTATTGCATAGGAGCGGAGGTTTTACCCTGTGTGCACCCAAAGGGTAGCGGCTGCGGGTTTCCCTTGTAATAAAAAAAAATCTTTCTCAAAAAAAATAATGTTCATTGTTTACTTAGCAGTAATAGAGGTGCGTTTAGCAACTTATTTGTTCTCTGAGGTGCATCACAAATGCAAGTTGAGAAACTATGTTCATCATGCTCTTAGTATTCACTCCCATTTTTGACTGGAGAATCTGTTTGTTGCATTTTACAATTTTCCTATCTGTTTGTTGATTGTAACGTAGAGTGATCTCGAGTCTTGTACTCGTCTTGAGTTGCATTTTTAAATGTCTGACTTCCCACTCATCTGCCTGTGGATTTTGGTATCAGAGAGCAGTCATCTTCATTTGCAAGTAAGTTCTTTGGCATCATGTCGAGGTGAGTTTCTTAGAACTATGATTGTCATCTCTCGTAGGAGGAAATCCCCCTACTGTATGCTTTCAAGTTTCGGTTAGTCACAGAGATGGTACACATCTTGTTTTCCAGAACTGAATTGCAAAATCTTGAAGAAATCCAATTCTACTTCATCCTTGTATTATACTGTCAACTACCTGACTGCTATTGTACAATCTTTTCATACTTGGAGCAGGTTTTGTTATCTCTAAGAAAGTGAAAACACTTGTATTTGGTGATTTTCTTGGGATTTGGGATATCAAACGATCTTCGTAAGGAGTGCTTCCCTCCGAATGGGCAATTTGTGTTTTTGAAGTTGTGTTTGAACATTCATTTTACATGGGAAATATTTTAAGTTTTGTAAGTAGAAGTCCTAGAAACTGGCAAATCAGTTTTCGAGAACTTGAAAATATTTGAATAATGGATCTTGAAAATCTGATCAAATTTCATAGCCAAACAAATATTTCGAAGACAAATTTTCTATAGGAGTAGCCATTTCTCTCAATTGGCAATTCAAAAAGTTTATGGATATGTAAAAGAAAATCTTCAAGAGTTCATTTATACAAAATCAAATAAAAATAAAATAGGAGGAAAATGAAATCCCCATCCTAGAAATGAAAACAATCCTTTTACCTTGGGATTCCAAACTACTCCACATATAAAATAAAGGGAAAATTGTATGAAATAGCAAACTATTAATTCAAATTAAATGTTATAGCCATAGTTTCTTTTATTTGTAATTTGCAGCAAATATTTCATATTTTTTGCCATCCCATTTGTATATCGAAATATATAAATGCAGGACTCATTTGTATACCGAAATATATAAATAGACCAAAATATACAAATGCATGACCCATTTTTATATCGAAATATACAAATGCAGGACCTATTTGTATACCGAAATATGCAAATAGACCCAAATACATATTTTTTATGTAAATGTATATCGAAATATACAGATTAATAGCCATAGCAAACATAAAGTTTGTTATGAAGCGCAATTATACAAACTATAGTTATAGCATACAAATACTATGATTTTTATGTTTGCTAAACCTAAAATTTATTCAAATTGACTCTTTTATCCATTATACAACCAATTAAATTAAAATGTTAATAAATAGTACTTTCTTCATCTCAAATAATTGTCATATTTTACTTTTTGAGAATTAATTTAACTACCCCCTCTGTCTTAATTTAAGTTACACTTTTCGTTTTTCAAGAGTCAAACAATTTAAATTTGATCAAAAATTTGCGTATGGAATCTTCAAATATTTTGAAATGAAATTTGTATATTTATAATCTACGTAAAAAGTACTATAAGACACAATAATTGACAATTAAAAATATTTAAAAGATATATGAAAAAATCACGGTAAAAAATAGACTTGTTTGAATCTCAAAATTCAAAAAGTGTCACATAAATTAGGACGAAGAGAGTAATTTTTAAGGTTTTGATATTAAAATATAATATTTAAATATTTAAAAAATATACAAAAAAAAATTACAACTTTTTTTTTATATTACTACAATTAAGAAATGTATCTTTAAATGTTTTGTTAAAATTTATATGGTTAAACAGATTTCATTGAGGTCTCCAATTCGAATTTTGCATATGAAAATATATTTCATAAAGAGTTTTTCCCTCCGAATGGGATCCTACACAATGCGAATTCAAACTAATCGAACTTCAATATGGATCTGGATATCGAAAAATAAAATAATCAATGTGGGGCCACACTTTTTAGAACATTGTACCCACCTTTACATAGTACTCCTTCAGAAATTACATGAAAATGTTATGATATGTTTGTCCAAATAAGCAAAAGCACACTCTTATGGGGAAAAAAAATTACTAGTATTTTTGAGTTGTAACATAAATTATTTTTCAGAAGCTAAAATTAGTGTGCGTGTTTTTTTTCAAAATCACTTGTAGAATCTTAAACAAACACAAATACTACTCTAATCTTGACAAAATTTCTTTTAAAAATGGTTTTGACAAAAATAATACTTCAAAAAAAAACAATTTAAAAAATTTAGGCACAAAAGCTATTATTCTTATCAAAAACAAACTCTCAATAGCGAAAACAGAATCGGATCAAACTAAAAAATAGTTTTCAAAAGACTTTATTAAATACTCCAAATTTACGTGATATTTTTGTTTTTTAAGAGTCAAACAGTTTAAGTTTAATTGCGAATTTGCGTATAGAATCTTTAAATTTTTTTAAATGAATTTTATATATTTGTAAACTACGTAAAAAGTACTATAAGTCACAATAATTAACAATTTAAAATATTTAAAAAGACATAAAAAAATTTATGATTCAAGGTAGACTTATTTGAATTTCAAAATCCGAAAGCTATTAGATAAATTGACATCCGAAGGAATATAATTTAAAATAACGTCGTGACATTACAAATCTAACTCTTAAATTAAGATTCCATTATGTCATTTCGAGTATGTCATTTATGCTTCTATTTTCAGCTACCTTTTAGAGTGAATTGAACAAAGCAGCAGCAGCAGCATTCACCAAAAATGGAGCAGAAGAAAACATCTAAACGTCTCCGCTGTATCGTCAAACTCGGTGAACTATCCTTTTTCAGTTTATTTGTCTACATTTGATTTGATTTCTGTGTATTGATTGACTAAAATAATCGCAAATTGAGCATTTGTTTGCTACTTTATGAGTAGAAAATGTTGTGCTACGATTCAATTGGCACTAATTTTGTAGTAAATTTACCTGTAGAACAGGGTTTTAGTCAAGCTAGATGAATCCTTTGACTTGAACAGAGGATGTGTAGATGAGCTCAACTAGTTTAGGATCGATGCATAGTTGATTGATTGATTGATTTTACCTACAACAACATACCCAGTGTAGTCTAAGTGGGGTCTGGGGAGGGTAGAGTATGTGCAATCTTACTTTTAATTCACTGAGATAGAGAGACTATTTTTGATAGACACTTGGATCAAGGAAAAATCAATTTAGAAAAAGATGTAATGAAAGTACAAGCATTACTAGAAAATAACAAAAACAACAGATTGTCGCAGAACATGCTAATTGATTGATTTTACCTACAACAGCATACCCAGTGTAGTCTAAGTGGGGTCTGGGGAGGGTAGAGTATGCGCATACCTTACTTACCTCACTGAGATAGAGAGAGACTGTTTTTGATAGACCCTTAGATCAAGGCATAATCAATTTAGAAAAAGATGTAATGGAAGTACAAGCGACACTAGAAAATAACAAAAACAACAGATTGTCGCAGAACATGCTAATTGATTGATTTTACCTACAACAACATACCCAGTGTAGTCTGAGTGAGGTCTGTGGAGGGTAGAGTATGCGCAGACCTCACTTTTACCTCACTGAGATTGAGATAGAGAGACTGTTTCTGATAGACCCTTGGATCAAGGCATAATCAATTTAGAAAAAGATGTAATGGAAGTACAAGCGACACTAGAAAATAACAAAAACAACAGATTGTCGCAGAACATGCTAATTGATTGATTTTACCTACAACAACATACCCAGTGTAGTCTGAGTGAGGTCTGTGGAGGGTAGAGTATGCGCAGACCTCACTTTTACCTCACTGAGATTGAGATAGAGAGACTGTTTCTGATAGACCCTTGGATCAAGGCATAATCAATTTAGAAAAAGATGTAATGGAAGTACAAGCGACACTAGAAAATAACAAAAACAACAGATTGTCGCAGAACATGCTAATTGATTGATTTTACCTACAACAACATACCCAGTGTAGTCTGAGTGAGGTCTGTGGAGGGTAGAGTATGCGCAGACCTCACTTTTACCTCACTGAGATTGAGATAGAGAGACTGTTTCTGATAGACCCTTGGATCAAGGCATAATCAATTTAGAAAAAGATGTAATGGAAGTACAAGCGACACTAGAAAATAACAAAAACAACAGATTGTCGCAGAACATGCTAATTGA
>JAJOOE010060484.1:0-20175 GCA_036250405.1 Solanum raphanifolium | reverse complement strand
ATATATTATTCTTTTTTATCAAACATGCATTTCACGATGTTCGTAGAAACTTCATACTTTTAGTTGTTACGATCAATTCAATTGAAATATATTAATTTGAAAAAATATAAATCAATTATTTTTTCATAATATTAGTTACAGAAAATATGTTTATTAATTAATATATTTTCAAAAAAGAATATATATCTTAAATATTTAATTTAATGTCATTTATAAAGTTTCTTATTTGTCTAGTATAAATTTTAAATAATTAATTTTTATTCTTAAAATTTATTATAATTTTATGATTGCAATTGTGCATCCAAACAGAACATGTGTAATTACACTGTGACATCCAAACAAGACATGTGTAATTACAGTGTAATTACACTGTGGCAACCAAACATGTCAGTGTAATTACTAGACAGTGTAATTACTAGGCTGGTAATTACTACCCTACTAATTACACCAATTCCAATTACCAGGTGACTTTCCAAACAGACCCTAAGTGTTTTTGGGGATTTAGGGTTATGTTTGGATTAAGGGTATGATTTTGTGTTTTGTATGGCTAAGTATTTGATATTTTCAGGCCATTTGTAGCCCTTTGAAAAAATGGAAAAAATCTGTTGTGAATTTTGCTTTTCTTTTCCCCTTGCATTTTGCAACTATGGTTAAAATGAAATGATTACTGTGGTTGAAATTCTATTATATATTATTGCTAGTGAGTCGATTTCAAGATTTGAAATTTATTGATTTTGAATGGTTGTTTATCTATCTTAAATCAATGTCCAATTATGATTGTGTTCACAATCAAAATTTTATGGTGTTATTGAATGATTAATTTACTATATAAACAAGGTTTGTGTTAGGTTTATTGGATTTTGTGAACTTGTAGCTTATACTTTGGATATGATGCTATTTTTAGTACGTAACAATAAATCTAATATAATCTCACATAAGGGGTTTAGAGAGGGTGGTGGATGCAATTTTAATCTTTAGCTTGTGAAGATAGGGAGGCTCTGTGATTAGGATACCCTTTTATGTAGGGATGTGCATTTGGTTTTTCGGTTTTTGATTTTGTAAAAGTGTAACCCAATCCGATCCAAAATAAATTTGGTTTGGTTTGGTTTGATTTTCCTCTATTCGGTTCGGTTTTTTTCAGTTTGGTTATTCGGTTATGTCAATAATTAATAACATAACCAAAGTAATAATATTGAATCTCTTAAATATACTTTATAATATAAATCATAAGTAAAACTTAAAACACAATACTTATAATTATACCTATTATAGATGTTCAAATATAAAATATAAACGTAATCATGATGAAAGACAATAACCAAAAAGGGGACAAAAGAGGTTAACTCCAACTTAATTCTAAACCTAAGCATTTATATACATGT
This sequence comes from Solanum raphanifolium, assembly GCA_036250405.1. Classification (NCBI taxonomy): domain Eukaryota; kingdom Viridiplantae; phylum Streptophyta; class Magnoliopsida; order Solanales; family Solanaceae; genus Solanum; species Solanum raphanifolium. The sequence continues at coordinate 18,793 of JAJOOE010060484.1, read as the reverse complement.
GTGTGTGTGTGTATATATATATATATACACACACACACATATAATTCGGGTTTTTTCTGTTTTTTGGCATTTATCTTTTAAAATTCAAAACCAAACCAAACAAAGTAATTTATTAATCCAAAACCAATCCGAAAAACCAAAAACCAATCCAAATAAAAATTCGATTTAATTTGGTTTGGTTATTCAGTTTAATCTGAATAGTGCACACCCCTACTTTATGGAAAAGGATCATCATTTAGAAATATAGACTTCAAAGTCACTGGATTACTAAAGATGTCCTTAGAACTTTTGGTTGTAGTATTTGGAAGACTATATGTGGAGACTCTGGCCCCAATTTCAAAAAAAATATTCATCTCAAGGTGAGTAATGTCTTGTAGATTGAGTTCTGGAATGAACTTTGAATAAGTGAAATGAGTTTAAATTTCTGATCCTCTTTGGTCAACGGACTAGGGCCACTATAGAAACAAGGTTGAAATTTCAACTGTAGAAGGGCCTTTAATGATTAGGAGGTTCAAAGAGTTGTAGATTTGCTTATGATAATAAATGATTCCAATGGAACTACCAATGCACCTAACAAACCAGTTTGGAAACTTCACAACAAAGGTGAGTTTACTGTGAAGTTATTGGAGGAGAAATACTAGCCAACTACAGATTAGGAACTGGCCTTGGAAGATAATATGGAAAGCCAAAGTCCCCTTAAAAGTTTCTTGTTTTGTGTGGTTAGTCTGTAGAAAACCTTGTTTGACTCATGAAGTACTATAGAGAAGAGGTAGACATATTTACTTGTTTTATGTGTGATCAGGATATTGAAATAAATAGCTATTTATTTCTACATTGAAAAACAATTGCAAATTTGTGGAACATGTTCTTGTGTATACTTGGAGTGAGTTGAGAAATATAGACTTCAAAGTCATTGGATTACTAAAGATGTCCTTAGAACTTTTGGTTGTCGTATTTGGAAGACTATTTGGAGACTCTGGCCCCAATTTCAAAAAAAATATTCAACTCAAGGTGAGTAATGTCTTGTAGATTGAGTTCTGGAATGAACTTTGAATAAGTGAAATGAGTTTAAATTTCTGATCCTCTTTGGTCAACGGACTAGGGCCACTATAGAAACAAGGTTGAAATTTCAACTTTAGAAGGGCCTTTAATGATTGGGAGGTTCAAAGAGTTGTAGATTTACTTATGATAATAAATGATTTCAATGGAACTATCAATGCACCTGATAAACCAGTATGGAAACTTCACAGCAAATGTGAGTTCATTGTGAAGTTATTGGAGGAGAAATACTAGCCAACTACATATTAGAAACTGGCCTTGGAAGATAATATGGAAAGCCAAAGTCCCCTTAAAAGTTTCTTGTTTGTGTGGTTTGTGTGGTTTGTATGTAGAAAAGCTTGTTTGACTCATGAAGTACTATAGAGAAGAGGTAGACATATTTACATGTTTTATGTGTGATCAGGATACTGAAATAAATAGCCATTTATTTCTACATTGAAAAATAATTGCAAATTTGTGGAACATGTTCTTGTGTATACTTGGAGTGAGTTGAGTTGTTCCCAAAATTACTAAAAGTATGATGGATTATTGGAAAGAGATTGGAAGAAGAGAGTCAGAAGAGGACTAGTGGACATTATGGAAGGAAAGAAATGCAATAGGTTTTGAAGACAAAAACAACAACATTCAAAATATTAGAATGAATTGTCTTAGTCTTCTTTATTTTTGGTGTAAACAGGATATGGTGGGGATATAGAACTTTTGTTGATTTTATAGGGAAATTGTAAAGCTCCATAGATTAGTTCTTATGGCCTTCAGTTTTTACCCTATGGGATGTAAGTGTTCACTCTCATCATTGTTTGAATGATGAAATTTTGTGAATACACAGTTCCCTATATATTGCTAAATAAAATAAAATATCAAACTCAAGTATGGAGAAAAAAATATTGTAATGAAGAGATTGTGCTAACGATAAAGGATAAGAACATCATTAAAACAACAAATAAGACGTAACTGAAGCAAAAGAATTAACAAGTAATAAAATAAAAGAATAAGATAGTAGTAGAAAAAACTGGAAAATGGTGAGAAGTTTGTTAGCCTTTTGGATATGAAGAGGTCCTTTGGACCTATCCCTTCGATGTCCACTCGTGTTTCCCGTCGAGATCCCAATACCTCTCTGATTACTTCTCTAATGCAATTTACTGTTAAATCCCACATACCAGTAGTATCCCTACTACTTTCCCAAGCTCCCATCTCAATCATCTTAACCCTCTCTTTTGATCTCTGGTTGTAGTTAAGCCACTTATGTGATTCTTAGTAGGCCATATAGATCCCTCCTCTTCTCCTTAATCTCTAAATCTGTTGTCAAAAGCTTATGTTAAGTCATAAGATATTCATTTAGGATAACCTTACAATACTTACACAAACTTTTATCACACTTTTTAAGGAATAAGAAATTCATTCAAGTCTTAGTCATCGTACTATGAAAAGTCATCTAGTAATCCTCCCTCATCGAGAAGCCCAAATTAGTAAGAGAGTACAAATAGTAATACCATATTTGTCACGACTCAAGCTCATGACACATATTGTCCTTTTTGAACCTAGGTCTACACCAATTTGTCTTGCCGCCTTTATAATATCTGTATTAGATGTGTGCATATCATGTGAACTTGAATCAATGCCTTATAACCAATTGGGGATGTCTATAAGGGGAAATCCCATAATTTCAATATCTTAATCTTAATCCACATATGTTTTTTTTCTTTCACTTGCCCCGTTGATTCTTATCAGAGATGCACACACAAGAAGAAGATAGTTGTGGGATTCGATTGCCTACTAAAATGATATGGGTGATATACAGTAAATATAAAAAAATTGACTTGTGGATAATGGAGATAGGCCACGTGGAACTTAGTTCAAGGGGGCAATTGTCGGGTTTGCAAACAAAAGTTTCCGCATTGATAGCTAACTAAAAAGATTGGAAAGCTCATATAAAGTGTATGATCTCTGGTGTGAGGCCCATTGGGGGAAAACCATGTGAGTTTGGCCCAAAGTGAACAATATCACACTATGTAAAAGTATCTTTGGACTGGCTGAGCCCAACATATATATAATTTTAATTCTTTTTTTTGTTGAAAATAGAATAGAAAGATAAATAAATAATATGATTTAGGAAGAGTATTTCAAAAATTACAAATAATATCAGCAATAAAATCGTAAAATATTTGGTCAAACCAAAAATATTTACTAGGTATAAAATCATAAGTTTAGGATTAACCTTATGACTTTTGACTTGTAACATTTTAGTATTTACCAAACATATATCTATATTGAAATATATTTATAAGCTAATTTAATCAGTTTATAAAATTAGTCAAAACACATTTATAAGAAATGAATTACTTACTAGTTTACCTTATCTGCATCATCAAAAAGATGTCCAAAAAAATGATTTCAGATTCTCGTAAATTTATTCCCTTTATAATAAATCCAAAATGTAGAAAGTTAATTGTAACATTACTATTTTTACTTGCACCATTTAAATAAATACTTCCCCATCTTCAACTAATATACTAGTTTAAGTTTAGATTTATTTGCATTTTGTTACAAATATCATCTCAAGAGTCATGTCACATCAGGTAACTTTTCAGAAATTCATTTTCGTATGCTTTGAATTTTTTTGGTGGTGTTTGCTGGTGAGAGTTGACATGTATCCCAAGAATTTTGAATTTTTGTTGTGTGTTTCCATGAAATTGAGGTGGTCATTTATATATATTTCTATTCTGATTCTTTCTTTGGGTCATTTATATATATATTTCTAATCCAAAAATTTGCTTAATTATTTCTCAAATTAATGTAGAAATCATTGATGCATCTGAGAGCTATATTACAAATTGTGGTTGCAATTTCACTATTATTGAGCTATGCCAAAATTGAAGCAAGACAAAGCCTATCTAAGGTTGAAGATTTGGAATTGGAGAGGCAATTGAAGCTTATAAATAAGCCAGCTATCAAGACTATAAAGGTACAATCTCTATTTTTATAAAGATTTTAAAGAAAATAATTTATTTCATCTAACGTGATGGAGAAATAATAATAACCTTATTGTACTAGAGTAATCAGATGATCATAAAGATTTGAACTCGTGACACTGCGATTTGAATCATAATATGTTAGCTATTGGGATTTGGATGTCCATAAGGGACAATCACAATATAATTATTAAGAATAATAGTTTGTACTATATCTATGTTTATATAAAGATTGGAGACTAATTAGTAGTAGACTATTTGATAAGTAGGGGAAATATGGAGAAATAAATGATTGTGTGGACTTTTACAAACAATCTGCATTCGATCATCCTCTATTGAAGAATCACAATTTTCATCCCGAGGTACATCTATACTCTAGTTTCAAGTTCATACAATCTAATTTTTATAATCAAATTTTGAAACAAATTTAAGAAACAGTCTCTTTACCTCTCGAGGTAGGGGTAAAATCTGCACACACTTTTATCACTTGATCACTTGTGAAATTTCACTGAATATGTTGTTGTTGGATACAGATGAAACCTATGTTGGCGTTTACAAGGAGATGACACTTCTTCAAACATTAACAAACCTTTTAACATAGGGTTAAAAGGTGGAGGTTGTCCTACTGGAACAGTTCCTATCAGAAGAATTACTAAAGACGATCTAATACGACAAAGACTCTTATCACAAATCAGAGGCGCGGATGAATCCCCTGATGGTGATGTAAGTTTAATGCAAAAGATTCTACAACATTTTTCGAATTTCAAAATTCAAACACTTTTTTCATATTTTTCTTCACAATATATACGATTATTATCTCTATGCAGGGTATAGAATCCAGTGTTTTAGATCGAAACAACTCAAGTACACCTTTTAAAGGAGGACGCAAGGTTTATATGCTTTTATTATTCCATATTCTAGCTATGAAACACTAATATTTTCGATATTTTAACACATTATACCCGCCCGCCCCTTAAAAATAGCCAACAGATGTATAATATATGTATATACATGTGTAGCAATGTATAATTTGTTTTATAATTTATGTATATCGACTATCTAGAGGCTTAAAAATGTTTTGTTTTTGCTTTATTTCAGTTTGCAACAGTGCAAATCCCATACAACTCAACAAATAAAATAACAGGAGCTGGGGCAATTATTAGCTTACATAATCCTCAAAATCTTAGTGGACATCAATTTAGTGCTGGTCGTATTAAGGTTCAAAATGGGATCGAAAGCATACAAGTTGGATGGATAGTAAGTTTTAATTACAAACTCGAGTAATCATATGCGTGAGTGCATCTACTGACTCTAAATCCTGCATCAGACTATATATGCTAATCAAAGTTACCTAATAAATTTATGTTAGGTGAATCCATATGTCTATGGAGATACTCATACACGATTATACATTTATTTAAAGGTAGTTCTCTTAACTTCTTTCGTATTAAAATTAATTATGATATGATTTGCTTGAAAGTCGGTGTATTAATTAATATATTTTTTTTATGATTGCAGACAGAAAAATTAGCTTGTTTTAATACTCGATGTCCTGGATTTATTCATATAAACACTGCAATACCTTTAGACGGAGATCTTCCTGGCTCTACTTATGGTGGACCTATTTATGATGTACCAATGTACATTGCTCGTGTAAGTGTGCATTGTGCATTTTCCTTTTATGAACTGAACATCGGGTGGAAAAACAAAAAAAAAGTTTTAATTTCTCTTAGCAACTTATAGACGTTTTGAGACCATTGTATATATAAAATCTTTTTTTGAGTAAATTGAAAATCATATAAGGAAACATCAGAAAATTTTATCTTCTTACAATAGACAACAATCTAATATTTTTGTAAAATCGTAAGAGCTATATTTGCACAACTTTTAAAGATAGAGACAAAATTTAAATTGCAGCATAAAAAAGGACATTTGTGTAAATCTTCTTTCTTTTTTTTTTTTTTTTTTTTTTCATTTTTCGAGTTTAGATTCCAAACCTCTAATTAAGGATGGAAAAATCATATTCATCTTAAAACATTTTCTAATCCAATGACAATATAAAAGAATAATAATTAATCTATATATTTGTATACTTTGACATGTTATAACATATTACTTATCTTTTAAATGATTATCTTTTAAATGATCTGATTATATAAGTAATATACATTATCCATAAACTTAACCTTTTATTGTATTATTTATCTGACTATTTTTTTTCTTTTACCATTTATAGGACATGTTAAATGGAAATTGGTGGTTTAAATTTGGACCAAACTATACCTCAGTTGGATTTTGGCCATCAAAGATATTTACAAAGTTAAATGAATTTGCAACAAGTGTTGAATATGGAGGAATCGTATATAGTCCACCAGGTGTACCAGAACCTTCTATGGGCGGTGGCTATTTTCCAGTTGGAGACTTGGAGAAAGATGGATATTTTAAGAATAGTACCTACTTAACAGATAAAAATGAAACTAAATCTTTAGATGGTATTGAAGTGATATTATATGCAAATAGTCCAAATTTGTATAGAGTTACTGATTATCCAAACTCTGGGGTTGAATCTGGTAATTTAGTCCTATATGGAGGACCAGGTGAACATATATAAAGAAACATAGAGATATTTGATTTATTGATGGTGTTTTAAAATATTCGACATTTTGTTTATAAACTATGGTTTGTTCATCTGATATAAGAGTTGGAGAATGTTTTTTATTGTTTTCACAAATTGTAGATTTTTCAACTTTTTATGAAAAAAAAAAGAATCGAATTTAAGAAATGTAAATTACATGTGTAAATAAATTATAGCTTCAAATCAATCGGATTTCAAATATAATCACTTATCCTAATGCATTAAATAAAATATCCCAAGGTCAAATATTATGGACTTGTAGCATTAAAACGAGCCTACTCCTATTTTGATTAGAATAAAATCTCTTATTAGTTGTGGAGTTTTTAGTTAATCTTGTGTTCAAGTCTTAATAAATTAGGTAATTAATGTGACATTACTTTGTTGTTTTATTTATTAACTTGTTGATAATCAATGGTATATTTGCTTGAAATGAGTTGTAAAAATTAAAGAAAAATTAATCAAATACAATATTGGATACATAGAAAAATGTCATTGCATCTAAGAGCCATCATACAAATTTTGGTTGCAATTTTTCTATTTTTGAACCAATTTGAAGTTGAAGCAGAAGATTTAGAGTTAGAGGAGCAACTAAAGCTTCTTAATAAGCCAGCAATCAAGACGATTAAGGTACAATTTCTATAATAATGTCTTTCGTCTAACGTACGTGATGAAATGGTAAAAAGACCTTATTATATTGCAACAATTGAATGGTTACGGAGATTCGAACTCGTGACACTATGATTAGAATTGTAATGTTAGCTATTGGGATGTATATAAGAACAATCAAATAATAAATATTAGATCTAATTTTGCACTACATCTATGTTTATATTAAGATTGGCCAATAATTGCTATTATTTGTTGTTAAGTAGGGAAAATATGGAGAAATATATGATTGCGTGGACTTTTACAAACAACCTGCATTCGATCATCCCTTACTGAAGAATCACAATTTTCATCCCGAGGTACATCCATACACTAGTTTCAAGTTCATATAATTCAATTTTTGTAATCAAATGTTAACAATTATTGTACATATATAGCAACTCAAAAATTTACTTTTTTGGATGCAGATGAAACCTACCTTGCCCAATTTACAAAAAGATGGCATTTCTTCAAACACTAATAGACCTTTTAACATAGGGTTAAAAGGCGGAGGTTGTCCTACTGGAACAGTTCCTATTAGAAGAATTACTAAAGACGATCTAACACAACAAAGACTTTTATCACAAATTAGAGGTGCAGATGATTCTCCTGATGGTGATGTGAGTTTGTTGCAAGATTTTCTACAAGTTTTTAAAATTTCAAAAATTCAAACTTCTCTTTTTATATTCTTATTCACAATATATATGGTTATTATTTCTATGTAGGGTATAGAGTTCAATGCTTCAAATGTAACCAAATCTCATACAAAATTTGGAGGCTACAAGGTTTGTATGTTTTTATCATCCATATTCTATGACTATTTATGTATACGATATACATAGGCAAAAAATAATATTTAAAAATATACATATAATAAGATCACACTTATTCTGATCGTTATGATTTTGCTTAATTCAGTTTGCAGTAGTGAAAATCCCAAATAATCCAAGTAATCAAATGGCAGGAGCAGGAGCTCTTAGTGGACATAGCATAGTGGAGGTCATATTAAGGTTCAAACTGAAATCGACAGTATACAAGTTGGTTGGACAGTAAGTTTTGTAATACTAATTAGTTCATATTAGTATCTTTAACTCAAGCTATATATAAATCGCGACTGTATATCTACTGACTCTAAATTCTATATTAGGTGAGTAAACACTCATACACGATTATACACATATTTTAAGGTGCTTCTTTCGTATTGAAACTAATCATGTTATGATTTACTTGAAAATCGATGTATTAATTAATATTCGATTATTTTTTTCTTACGATGACAGGCTGGAAAATTAGCTTGTTATAATACTCGATGTCCTGGATTTATACATATAAATACTTCAATACCTTTAGATGGGGAACTTCCTGGCTCATCTTATGATTTACCAATGTACATTGCTCGTGTAAGTGTGCATCATCATATACTTTTAACATATTTTTTTTTCGACTTTTCACCTGGTGTCTTATACTTTGTGATTTGACTAGTTTGGATTCACGTCTTATAAGGTCGATTAAAGAACGAAACACTCTTTAGGCATGATTTTGCTTATAGTTACGGGTTCATGTGAATCTGTGACGTCCCAGCTTAAGATAAAAAAAGTCCCACATCAGCAAAAACACATGAGAGATGTTGGATATATAAGTAAGCAAATTTTATCAACTAGTGATGCATTTCAAAGTTGTGCGGGCCTAGATCCAGAGAGGACGATATCATTAGAGGGCTGGGCCGTTACTGAATCATTAGCTTTTGTTCAAATTGTATATATATTTTTAAAAATCGACTAAATATCTATAAATATTTGATTGTATGTCCAATTCTTTTGTATGATATGAACTTACGTGATCGTATTAGGAACTCACAAACTTCAAATTTGGTATCGAGCACTAATGAAACTTAACTTTTTTTTTCTTCTTTTTGGTTATAATATAGGACATGTCAAATGGAAATTGGTGATTTAAAATGGGACCAAACTATACATTAGTTGGATTTTGGTCATCAAAGATATTTACAAAGTTAAATGGATTTGCAACAAGTGCTGAATTTGGAGGAGTTGCGTGTAGTCCACCAGGTGTACCAGAACCTTCTATGGGCGGTGGCTATTTTCCAGTTGGATATATGAAAAAAGATGGATATTGTAGAAAAAGTACCTACTTAACTAATAAAAATGAAACTAAATCTTTAGATGATATTGAAGTGAAATTATTTGCAAATTTTGTATAGGGTTACTGATTATCCAAACTCTGGGGATAAATCTGGTAATTTAGTGTTATATGGAGGACCAGGTGAACATATATAACATATGCAATTATTTTTGGGATTATAATTTTAGTCATACTTGCTTTGCCATATATAAAAATTTATAAGTTTATCTACTTTGAAATAATTTTAGATATAGAGTGTCTAAAGTTACGTATGATTGAACTTCAGTCATTTTATCGTGAACGTACTCAGGAGGGAAGGAGATTGATGTTTCTTCGAGATATATGAGGATCAACAATCAAACATTGTGTTATTGCTAAAATGGAAATGGTTTTTAAAGATAATTTCAGATTATGAACATATAAAATTTAAAAAGGCACCTAATTTTTCAAAGTAAAAAATTAATTCATTTACAGAAATTAATTATTAACCTTCTGCATCATAGAACAGATCATGACCACAAAAATGATACTCCATCCATTCCTTTTTAGTTGTTATGTTGCGCTTTTTGAAAGTCAATTTAACTAACTTTCAAAGCTAAATTAGATTACATATTCATTCGATATTTTAAAATAAAATTTTAGATATTCAAAAACTATACGGAAAGTACAATAAATTGCAACTTTTTTCATATCAGTATGATGAAAAATATATATCTTCAACTGTTAGTCAAAATTCATATTATTTGACTCTAAAAAATGAAACTCTGACGACAAAAAAAAAGGGAAGGAGTAGTATCATATTCCCACAATTAATGGAATTCTTTAAAAAAATCTCCTTTATAAGATATCCAAAATAATAGTATAGAAAATTAATTGTAACATTTGACTTTGACTTTTACACTATTCAAATAAATACTCTCTCATCTTCTACTAGTATAATAAATCTATATATATGTTGTATTTCACATGTATTTTCATTTTGCATCAAAATTCAACACCATCATGTCAAATCAGGTAACTTTTCATAAATTCATTTTCTTAAGCTTTTTCAAAATCTAAAATCGCTCAATATTATCATACGTTATACTTATGGTTTATTCATATTTCTGATAATAGCAAATCATTTCGTGTTTAACCTTTGCCATTATATTGAGGAATGCTTCACCATGAAATGGGTCTACATGTGCCCAATTTTTTTTAGAAAAAAAATACGAATTTACCTTTTACCTTTTTATTATAGTTTAAAATTATCCCCGAGTTGAAACTCCATTAGGGGTCAAGGGCAAACGAAACTTTTTTTCCTAACGGCAAAGGATTTATATTATTAGACCAAAAATTAACATAAGGCAAAAAAATTTAACATAATGTTGCTAAATTATTTCTCAAAATTGTAGATATTACAAATTGTTGTTGCAATTTCACTAGTGTTGAGCTATGCCAAAATTGAAGCAAGACAAAGCCTATCTGAGGTTGAAGATTTAGAATTGGAGAGGCAATTAAAGCTTATAAATAGCCAGCTATCAAGACTATAAAGGTGATATATATCATAATATTTGAAGCATATCAAAATTATTTATTAAAAAATAAAAAAAATAAAAAATAAATTCATTTTTTTTGGTTGATTGTAGACCAATGATGGAGATGTATACGACTGCGTAGATTTTTATAAGCAACCTGCTTTTGATCATCCACTACTACAGAATCATGATTTTCATCCAGAGGTATGTTTGTAGTATATACTTCTATATTCAATTTTAGTAATTTTTATGACAAAAATATGTGTATTTTAATTTGATGTAGATGAAACCTACTTTATCCAAATCAAGAATAGATGCAAAGGCTTCGATCTTTGAAGGACCTTCAAAGATTGGGTTGGAAGGCGATGGATGTCCTAGTGGAACTGTTCCTATTAAAAGAGTTACAAAAGAGGATCTCATTCGACACCAACATATGCAATGCATGGACAAAAGTCATCGTAATGGTCATGTAAGTCGAAAGGACAAAGAAATACAAAGAGAGTAATTTCTTCTAATCGAATACTATTTACATGATTATTTTTATGACGTTATGGGGAATTTTTATCGAAATTAATCATACAAATATGTAACATTTTTACATCGTCAATACACAAAAAATGATTTATTTTTAATATAATACCTCCCCCCTCAAATTTTTCCTAGTTTTGAATCTCTAACATTATAATGTGTACTTGTACTTCATGCAGGGAAACAACATAACCAATTCTAAGGCCTCAATTTCCCTAGATGATGTAAATCCTTACCAGGTGTGTATTGACACCCCCCCCCCTCCCCTTTTTTTTGTTTATTCAGTGCACACCTAAACTTTATGCTCGCATAATTTACCTTGAACATGGAAATTTGATAACCTTGTCAAGCTCAATTAGGGTAATTAGACAAAGTAAAGTTCAGATATGCACTGAATAAAAATCGTCAAGTGTCCACTTTGAATCATTTGCATATAAATTGTCTTATTTTGGGATTTTTTTATTTATTGATTTTAGTATGCAGAAACGCAAATTCCAAGTTCTGATAGAAATATAATTCTTGGAGGTGGCATGATTACTACTATACATGCACCAATTAATGTTCAAAAAGATCAGTTTAGTGGAGCTCGTGTTAGGCTTGAAGCTGGACTAAGTGATGCCATTGAAGTTGGCTGGATTGTAAGCTCACTTCTACTTCTTATTAGAAAACGCATTTAAATTTTATACACTGACAGTATTTGAAAAAAATAGATATATCATCAACGATTATATGTTGTTACAACTCATCTGATAAACCTGATGGTGTACTAGAAATTTGTATAATATCGACAAAATCACTAATTTTTGTTGGACTTTCTATCGAAATTTGGTTCATTTATAGGACAATCTCCGTTTTATTTATAAGTTAATTAATATATATACTACTAATTTATATTATTGTCAAACTTAATGAAGGTGCATCCTACTCTAAATGGTGACAATAAGCCAAGACTTTATGCAAAATTTGAGGTAATTATGAACAAAATTTAATTTCTATGATCATAATTTAATGTTTACTAATTATAATTAAATTTTTTTTTTCTTTTTGTTTTGGTTATGTATTATTATAGGCTGGAAGCGCAGGTTGTTTTAATACATTATGTTTTGGCTTTGTCCTAGTAGACACAGATATACCTTTAGGAATGCCACTTGTACCTTCAAGAATTGGTGGACCTGTGAGTTCACAACTAATGTATCTTGAACAGGTAATTCATATTTATGTGTTCTGCTACGTTTTGAAATCAAAGTGCTTCGATGTTTCAAAATATAGCAAAATTTTGCTATTTATGAAATTTTCTCATTATCTTACTATATTTATTTGTTGTCAATAAATGTATTTTATGAATGATTTGCACTATTGATTTGTGTGCGTGTTTATGTGTTCTGCTACATTTTGAAATCAAAGTGTTTCTACATTTCAAAATATAGCAAAATCTCATGATTTTTGCAAAATTTGACATTAGTAATGCTATTTACGAAATTTTCTCATTATCTTACTACATTTATCTGTTATCAATAAATGTATTTTATGATCAATTTGCACTATTGGTTTGTGTGTACGGATTTATGTGCTCTGCTACATTTTGAAATCAAAGTGCTTCTACGTTTCAAAATATAGCAAACTTTCACTATTTTTTTTACAAAAATTGACGCTAATAATGTTATTTACGAAATTTTCTCATTATCTTACTACATTTATTTGTTGTCAATATATAAATGTATTTTATGATATTGATTTACACTATTGGTCTGTGTGCGTGTTTATGTGTTCTGCTACATTTTGAAATAATCATAATGCTTCTACGTTTCAAAATATAGCAAAATCTCACTATTTTCTGCAAAACTTGACGTTGATAACGTTATTTACGAAATTTTCTCATTATCTTACTATATTTATTTGTTATCAATATTGACTATAGGATACAACAAGTGGAAATTGGTGGGTTATGCTAGGAGAGGACTACAAACAAGTGGGATTTTGGCCTAAAAGTATTTTTACAACATTACAAGCTCATGCATTAAGTGCTCAATATGGAGGTATAACATATAGTCCACAAGGATTACCTTTCCCTCCAATGGGTAGTGGACTTTTTCCAAATAAAAATTTACTAGAAAATGCATATTTTAGAAAGTGCACTTTTATGTATGTTGTGGATGATAAAGTTGTAACATACTCTTTAGATCATATTGGCACAAATCAATTTGAGAGTAGCACAAATTTATATAAAGTTCAAGATTTTATAGATCAAGGAGATGTACTTGATCATTTGATTGTTTATGGAGGACCTGGTGATAAACATTGATGTAATTTTCAGTGTTTAATGTTGACAATATGAATTAAAAATGTCGGCCTGTTCGTTTACTTTTACTTGTCATATTTGTATTTGGCATATATATTATATATATATATTAAGAAAATAATGATTGACATGATTATTTTACTATCATATTGTCTCTATTGATGATGTATAATATTAATGTTAAGGGTAAACAATATAGAAAAATAATTGTCTTTTCTTTGAATATGTTAAAAATGACCATAAGTAAAAATGAAAAAAAAAATTGAAATAGTGGACAAGTAAAAATGAACAGAAGGATCGAATATATTCAAATTATTTTGTATTAATATCCATACTTTCTTTTTTAAAATCTCCACACTTGAAGTTTCAAGGGAACATTGTAGGATATTTTCTTGGCATTAATTGGGTTGTAGTTCTTGTATATGACAAACCCAAGTGTTAAATAGTGATGTTTAATGGTGTGTAGGGAGTAATCGTCTAGTCGTTGTAGGTATGAGCGTGTCAAAATCCGATGAATAAAAAGAAAATAGACAATTTTTAAAGTCGTAACTCACACCATTAAAAAAATCAAGAAAATCTCTACCATCAAGATTTCTGAATTATTGGAAGTTTATTATTTCAATGAATTTAAGTTTCATGGGAACTTTGCAGTTTGCAGGAGATTTTCTGTACCTTAATTTTGTGGAATAATTAAAAGTTTATTATATTTCAATGAATTTATGTGCCCTCTAGAAACCATATCATTTAATAAGTTGATTATGGACAAGGTCCCAGAGGACCCAAAACCAATGGCCTACGTCATGTTAGAAACAAAAGTCCTCTTGAATTAATTTTTTATACTTAAATGTTTTGAAAATTATGAGAAAAAATATTCAGTTTAATCATTTTGAATTTGAAATCGTAATGATCCGATTAATCAAATAATTAGTTTAATCATTCATGTTGTATTTTATATTTGTTTTCTTAATATTTAATTAATTTTTAATAAATATAAGTGGACAATTAAAAGTGAACGACAGAAATCTAGGACGGCAAGAACATGAGACAATTGCTGGGTTTGCACTTGCACCACATGCCTATAAGGATGGGCTCCTGAAAAACTTTCATTAAAGTCCAGCCAACCAATTAATATTAACACTGTTTAATTATTTTTATTTAAATAAAAGATACTACTCACCAAAATTAATGAATGGGCAAATAAATGCCTACACAACCCACCAAATTTTTGTCAGCTCTTCATAATCTCTAAGCAACATCTTTATTCACATTTCACTCTGCTAATATCTATATTCATTTAATGACTATTTTGCCCTTTCAAACCTTTTTTTAGTATTAAATAAAATAAATATAAATTTTCGATGGACGATTTTGTCAGAAATATGAGATATTTGATGAAAATAATTGTCGAAAATGTTCTTGATAAGTTAATATTCAATGAAATCCATCACAAATTTTCGTCGAAATTTTACATTTTTCATTAATATGATATCAATCAAAGCACATTATTTTTTATTATCGGTCCCTTAATCGACTATACCTTTCACAAAGGTAGAGTTCTTTTAAGTTTTTCTCATAATCGAGTTAGTTGACTTTGAATATCAAATGCTTAAACAAAACAAAACAAAAAAACTTCTCATAAACTATTTGAGAATTGAAAAGTTGGAAATATTATGAGGGTATATATGTCATTTTATACAAGACAATATTAGTTTTTTCTGGTTCTTATCTGCAACACAAGTTCTTTAAATTAAAACACATATTAATATATAGACTTGTCACCATTCAACAAAAGTTCTAAAAAAACTCAAAATTAGATCAACCTACTTATTTCCCTCTCTGTCCATATTTTCCCTAATATTTCTTCATCATATAATCATCATGAAAATTCAATATCCTTCTTTTCAATTTCTGCTAATATTGGTAATTATACTCTTCGTTAGTCAATTATCAAGTTGTAGAAAAATTCAAGAAATTACTCCAACAAGCATAGAGCAAAGATTGAATTCAACAATTTCATGGCATAACTCTGCACCTTCTCCAAAAAAATCAAGAAATGAAGATTTAGACAAGAGTTATAGAGTATCTCATCGAACCGTTCCCGGAGGACCAAATCCACTTCACAATTAATCATCATGTTCTGGTCAGCTTACATTCACTTTCTGTACTGATAGCTCTGTTCATCAAGATTTAGCATGTAAGAAGGAAATTATTAAACTTTTTTTGTCTCTATTGGAATTTGAGCGCTGATCTTTTAAGGTGTTCATCGACTTTATTGATGGTTAGGTCAAACTCTTAGGTGGCCTTTTGTGATCAATTGGTGTTGACTTATTCATGTTTCACCAAATTCCCAAGTTCTTTTTGTAGCTAAGTTTGATGTTATACATTTTTTTCTTCATAATCATTGTATTGTACATGGAAATCAAAGACGTATACTAGGAAAGTCATGATATAGTACTTCAAATTGATTGAATTACATTTTCTTCTCCATCTTCTGTCTCTTGTTTTTTAAGTTTTTAATTGCATACAAAACGTAAAAACTGACGTAACTAGTAAAGTTATTGTCATGTAATCAGAAGGTCCCACATTTGAGCTTTGAAAATAACCTCTTACAAATATGTAGATGATAAGATTGTTTACAATAAACTCTTATGCTCTGATTTCACAAATATCGTACATAGCGAGAACTTAGCACACCGACCGTCCAACAAATAGTAATAGTTGAAGAGCTACCTCATTGCTCATTAAATTTCAACATTTAAATTATGCAAACAAAGTATAGTGAGATAAAAGTGTGAAAACATACCAAAAATTAAACCAGTTTTTGAATAGAACTACCAACCAATCAATACTTAGATCAGCCACCGACTTAATAAGTGTTTAATTAGGTAAAAAAGAAGATTAAAAAAATGTGAATTAAATTTTTTTAGTACGAAAATTGCAAGTGATGTAAAAAAAAGTCAACTCATAGACAATTAAGTAGGTAGGCCGTGGACAAATTAAGTAGCAAATTATTGTTTATTAGTCTCTATTCAAAGCATAGTGCTTAATTTAATAATGTTAAAGTAGTACAAACCATTTATAATGGTGGGCAAAACCAGCTAGTCTTCTCATGGATATAAAGACTAAAGAGTACTTATAATTTATAAAGTAATATAATCCACATTATATTAAATTATATATATTATAAAGAAGAGAAGGAAAAAAAAACCTCAGCGTAAAAGATCGTAAATAAGTATCGCGTGATTTAATATTTTGGTGTCCTAAGCGTAAAAGGACCATATCAATCCATGTTTTAGCAATCAATAAAATAAGTAAAATCATGAAAAGTAGAGTTTAAATTTGGATTTAAAGAGAGAGAAAAAGATGTATAGACGAAATAGCTGAGGGCATATAAATTGACTGAATGCGATCATTATAAAATTGTAAAAAGGTTGTATATATATATATATATATATATATATAATTTGTTTTTTCATATATGTAATTCCTTTGGACGGTAAAAAATTTATAATATTAAAATGTATTTTGAAAGTGACTCTGATTACAGATGACATGGTTATTTAGATCTATAGTAGTGAAAATTTATAGATATTAATATAATAGTTGAGTTGTACGCAAATTAATTCGGGTATTAAAATTAATAAAGGAGAAAAAAAAAGAACATTATTAGTGCATAGTTACATGAGTTGTTAATCCCCCTCCCTATAGGCTATATATATATTATTCATTTGGGCATAGTAAAAAAACAACTCTTTTTGGAAGTATTTGGTGTCGACTTCAATAATATGACAATTAATTAATTGTGATGTGAAGTGATTAGTAGTTTAATATGTATTTTGAAGCAACAATAAGTGACTTCAATGAGTACTTAGACTTCCATGAGAAACACACGAATTAATAATACAATATGATCATCATGCATGCGTCTACAAAAGGACTTCTTCGACCCTATCAAATTAAACTAATCGGTTATAACAAGTTATTATTCCTATCGAGTCTTAGGGTGTGTGTTCTAGAAAATATTTTTTTTAAAAACGTTATTTTAATTTGTTTTCATATTCTATTGGTCAAAATATTAAAGAAAAATAAGTTTTTTGAAAGTGAGAAAGCATACATAAGTAATTAAAGAAACCAACTAACCAAGTTTCATAAGTGATATTTCAAATTCATCGTCTCATTTCCACATATCCAATGCTTCCCACCCTCAACGTAACCCTTGACGACCATCCCATCCCCTCCAACTCTCATTCTAAGTTATAAATGCTCTTAAAATAAATTAAAAAAATCACTTACTTATCAAATACTAGCAAATAAATAATTATAAAAAACTAACTTATTTTAAAAAAATGTTTTTTCGTGAAAAAAACATTTACTTTCTACCAAAGGCACACCTTTAGTCATGATATAATTTGGTAAGGAAGAATTGTAGAATATGAGACTATAGTATCTCATTTCCACATATCCAATGCTTCCCACCCTCAACGTAACCCTTGACGACCATCCCATCCCCTCCAACTCTCATTCTAAGTTATAAATGCTCTTAAAATAAATTAAAAAAATCACTTACTTATCAAATACTAGCAAATAAATAATTATAAAAAACTAACTTATTTTAAAAAAATGTTTTTTCGTGAAAAAAACATTTACTTTCTACCAAAGGCACACCTTTAGTCATGATATAATTTGGTAAGGAAGAATTGTAGAATATGAGACTATAGTATCTCATTTCCACATATCCAATGCTTCCCACCCTCAACGTAACCCTTGACGACCATCCCATCCCCTCCAACTCTCATTCTAAGTTATAAATGCTCTTAAAATAAATTAAAAAAATCACTTACTTATCAAATACTAGCAAATAAATAATTATAAAAAACTAACTTATTTTAAAAAAATGTTTTTTCGTGAAAAAAACATTTACTTTCTACCAAAGGCACACCTTTAGTCATGATATAATTTGGTAAGGAAGAATTGTAGAATATGAGACTATAGTATCTCATTT